>CM072682.1:18742171-18774671 GCA_036884735.1 Huso huso | reverse complement strand
GGTGCGAGACACTGTGGCTTGTAGGCCTCTCCAGGTCTCCGTCTAACCATTAGACGACCAGGTGTTGGGCAAAGCTGAAAATTTGACTCATCTGGGGGTGCTTCAGCAAGGCTGGAATCGGGCAGATTTGTCTTTGTGAAGGACGCATGAATCAAGCCAAGTACAAGGTTGTCCTGGAAGAAAACTTGCTTCCTTCTGCTCTGACAATGTTCCCCAACTCTGAGGATTGGTTTTTCCAGCAGGACAATGCTCCATACCACACAGCCAGGTCAATCAAGGTGTGGATGGAGGACCACCAGATCAAGACCCTTTCATGGCCAGCCCAATCTCCAGACCTGAACCCCATTGAAAACCTCTGGAATGTGATCACGGGAAGATGGATGGTCACAAGCCATCAAACAAAGCCGAAGCTGCTTGAATTTTTTGCGCCAGGAGTGGCATAAAGTCACCCAACATCAATGTGAAAGACTGGTGGAGAGCATGCCAAGACGCATGAAAGCTGTGCTTGAAAATCAGGGTTATTCCACCAAATATTGATTTCTGAACTCTTCCTAAGTTAAAACATTAGTATTGTGTTGTTTAAAAATGAATATGAACTTATTTTCTTTGCATTATTCGAGGTCTGACAACACTGCATCTTTTTTTTTGTTATTTTGACCAGTTGTCATTTTCTGCAAATAAATGCTCTAAATGACAATATTTTTATTTGAATTTGGGAGAAATGTTGTCAGTAGTTTATAGAATAAAACAAAAATGTTCATTTTACCCAGACACATACCTATAAATAGTAAAAGCAGAGAAACTGATAATTTTGCAGTGGTCTCTTAATTTTTTCCAGAGCTGTATATATATATATATATATATATATATATATATATATATATATATATATATATATATATATATAGTGACAAAGTGGGGGTGCCTTGCTACAATTCGGGACCTTCTTGTATGTAAAAGAAACATTTACTGGACCACAGATGTTATTTAAACAGGACAGGGCCTGTATATTTATTCATAAAACCCCAAACAAAACAAACAAAAGCCTAACTCCTCAAAGGAGTACTAACTAAACAGAGTACAGTCCCTGACTGACCATCGGGCAGCTAAGCTGCTTACCGATACAAAACTACAACACACAGTTGTTACAGAGAAACACAGTACACACAGTACTTACTTTACGTGACTGGTTGGAAGCAGAGCACACAGCTTTCTGCTTCCTCCAACTCAGCAGCAGCCCTGAATTAACAAACTGTGAGGCTTATATGCCCCACAGTAACAAGTGTGGGCAGCTGGCTCTAATTTACAATGGTTATGCCAACTGCCAAAACAATTAACAAATCATACAATTACAATTAATCAATTACACCATTTTAATTAACATGGCTGCCATTTGCAGATACCCTCACCAAGATGGAGTACATGTTCCCTAAACCCCCAGGGTCCTAAAGCCTCCAAATTAAGATCAGGGACACCTAACTATTACACATCCTCCCCCCATGTGCACAGCCACCTCCTCCCCTGAAATGTGTTCATTCTGGGTGGGTGGCTCAGCCGGCCCCGATCAAACACAAGACCTCTTATACCAGCTGACCGTAACATTAGCTCCATCTTTTCTTCTGGGTTATAAGGTGCCATGTTAACCCTTGGCCTAACCCTTAACCCCAATGTCCCCTTTTGTCCCTTCTTGGGGCTCCTCTCCTGAGGACAGCCCTAGCAGTGGTGCAAGCCCCAAGCTTGCTGTTCCTGATGCTGGCAGCCATACAGTGTCCTCCTGCAGTGGCAGTGCCGGCAGCAACACCGGACGCTCCTCCAGTGGTATTTGAGTCAGCAGTGGCTCCTTCCACTCTGACTCTGGCGATAGCGGCTGTGGAGGTAGCGGAGGCTCCTCCTTCTGTGGTTGTGAAGGTAGTGGCGGCTCCTCCCTCTGTAGATGTAGAGGTAGCGGCGGCTCCTCCCTCTGTAGCTGTGGAGGTAGCGGCGGCTCCTCCCTCTGTAGATGTGGAGGTAGCGGCGGCTCCTCCCTCTGTAGCTGTGGAGGTAGCGGCGGCTCCTCCCTCTGTAGCTGTGGAGGTAGCGGCGGCTCCTCCCTCTGTAGATGTGGAGGTAGCGGCGGCTCCTCCCTCTGTAGATGTGGAGGTAGCGGCGGCTCCTCCCTCTGTACCTCCCCTCTGTAGATGTGGAGGTAGCGGCTCCCTCCTCTGTAGATGTGGAGGTAGCGGCGGCTCCTCCCTCTGTAGCTGTGGAGGTGGCGGCGGCTCCTCCCTCTGTAGATGTGGAGGTAGCGGCGGCTCCTCCCTCTGTAGATGTGGAGGTAGCGGTGGCTCCTCCTCTGTAGGCTGTGGATGGCAGCTCACTCCCTCTGTAGATGAGGAGGTATTTTGCTCCTCCCTTTGTAGCTGTGGAGGTAGCGGCGGCTCCTCCCTCTGTAGATGTGAAGGTAGCGGCGGCTCCTCCTCTGTAGATGTGGAGGTAACGGCGGCTCCTCCCTTTGTAGATGTGGAGGTAACGGCGGCTCCTCCCTCTGTAGATGTGGAGGTAACGGCGGCTCCTCCCTCTGTAGCTGTGGAGGTAGCGGCGGCTCCTCCCTCTGTAGCTGTGGAGGTAGCGGCCTCCCTCCTCTGTAGATGTGGAGAAGCGGCTCCTCCCTCTGTAGATGTGGAGGTAGCGGCGGCTCCTCCCTCTGTAGATGTGGAGGTAGCGGCCGCTCCTCCTTCTCTGGCATGAAGGGCTGCGGCTCCTCTCTCTCTGGCACATTCGATGGCAGCTCCTTCATCTTTTATTTATTTATTTTATTTATTTATTTATTTTACTGGGTCAGTAGGGCGTTTTTACCGCTGCCACCATATGTAACAGAGCTTCTCTCTTATCGGCTCATTTGCCCTTTAAAACACTGGCCCAGACAGAGAACTTCACAATAAAGCACTTTCGTGCAGTTTTATTACAAAACAAAAACAAACACAAAACAAAAACCTAGCTCAAACGTAGAGCCTTGCTACACATATGCAGGTCCCTGGCTAACTTGCAGGACAGCTAAGCTGTTTACCTGACATATAACACAAACAAAACACTTTACCTTAACTTTCTTTTAAGAAACCAAACATTTCACATACCAGCTCCCTGGTGACCTCTCTGGAACGTAGGTTTCACCTCTGGGGAGCTGGGCAGAGGCGTTGGGCACTGGACCGGCTCCAGCAACTCAGGCTCCTCTGTCTCTGGGCACTCCTCCCATCTGTGGCCATTCCTCTCACAGAGGCCACACCATCCCTGTGGTGGGAGATCACGGCAGTCTTTCGAGTGGTGCGCTGGATCCCCACAGTACTCACAATAGAGCCAGTTGACCATGTTACTGTTTTTTTTTTCTTTTAAAGTTCTGCCCACATTCTCCACCATATGTGAATGAGCTGCAACTCACTCGGGTTCGTTGTCCCTTTAAAAACTGACCCAACACAGAAATGGAGGTTTCAAAAGCGCTGACGCGCACTTAATAAAACAAACAAAACACAAAATAAACACCTAGCTCTTTACGAGCACTAACTAACACACAGGAACACCCTGACTACAAGTGGGACAGCTAGGCTGTTTCCCCACCAAACAATCAACAAAAACCACACAGTCTTAATACAGCACCCTTTGTTTTTTCCTCACGGCTGCCAGGAAGCAGAGCACCTCTTTCTGCCTCCTTCTCCTCTACAACCCTGAGCAGACTGACTGCTCCTCTTAAATACCCTGCACCTGGCTGTAATTTACAATAGCCAGGTGCAGGAGATCATTACAAATAAAAAAATTAACAAACAATAAAACAATTAAATCAAACTAACAAAAAGGTGCCTGCGCACATATGCTACACAGGGAGGATTTTAACCCCCCTCCCAGCTGTGTTACACATCCCCCTTGTCTTTTCAAGACACCGGCCACTTGACGGCCACCTCCCTCCACCCTTAAAAGACCACCCACCCTCAAGTCCAGCAATGTCCATTGCCGCCCTCTTCCACTGGCGGGCTTGAGGGTGGGTCGGTCCCTCCGGCGCTGCCAGGAAGGGACCGCGACCCAGCGACACGGGACCCCACCGGGATGACAGGGCCGACTGCAGCGACAGCCGGGACACCGGAGACCTGCAGCAGTGGGCAGAGGTCTTCACCTGGGGACCGGCGTAGCGATGTCCGATCACCCAGGGGGAGCGAAGCAGCGAACAGGGGGAGCATTTCTAGCGACGTCTTGCAGCAGCCCAATGACGTCTGGGTGATTGGGGAGAGCGGAGTGGGGAACCAGGTGTAGAGCTGTGGCCGATGGTGTAGGCTCCTGGGTTCCAGGTCTAGCACCGGGAGGTCTAGGCAGACCGGCAGGGTGTCCAGGAGCAAAGGGTAAGGGACCGTACCCGGCAGCACCGGACTGGTTTCCAGGGGTGGTGGTCGGGGCTGTGGTGGAGGTAACTCCCTCACCTCCTCTGGCTCCCGAGACAGCAGCTCCACCCCCTCTGGCTCTCGGGACGGCAGCTCCACCCCCTCTGGCTCTCGGTCTGGCAGCTCCACCCCCTCTGGCTCTCGGGACGGCAGCTCCACCCCCTCTGGCTCTTGGGACGGCAGCTCCACCCCCTCTGGCTCTCGGGACGGCAGCTCCACCTCCTCTGGCTCTCGGGACGGCAGCTCCACCCCCTCTGGCTCTTGGGACAGCAGCTCCACCCCCTCTGGCTCTTGGGACGGCAGCTCCACCCCCCCTGGCTCTTGGGACGGCAGCTCCAGCTCCCATTTCTGGAGCAGCAGGTCCAGCTCTGTAGGCTCTGGATCCGGTATCCCCAACTCCTGTCTCAATCTCCGGTTGCTCTCCCGCTGCCTGCGGGTCATCTCCTGCATCTCCGCCGTGGACTTGTTGAGAGTCCTTATCAGCTCTGCAATGTCCATTTTCTGGGTCGTAGGGGCGACCACACTTTCTGACACCATATGCGACAAAGTGGGGGTGCCTTGCTACAATTCGGGACCTTCTTGTATGTAAAAGAAACATTTACTGGACCACAGATGTTATTTAAACAGGACAGGGCCTGTATATTTATTCATAAAACCCCAAACAAAACAAACAAAAGCCTAACTCCTCAAAGGTGTACTAACTAAACAGAGTACAGTCCCTGACTGACCATCGGGCAGCTAAGCTGCTTACCGATACAAAACTACAACACACAGTTGTTACAGAGAAACACAGTACACACAGTACTTACTTTACGTGACTGGTTGGAAGCAGAGCACACAGCTTTCTGCTTCCTCCAACTCAGCAGCAGCCCTGAATTAACAAACTGTGAGGCTTATATGCCCCACAGTAACAAGTGTGGGGAGCTGGCTCTAATTTACAATGGTTATGCCAACTGCCAAAACAATTAACAAATCATACAATTACAATTAATCAATTACACCATTTTAATTAACATGGCTGCCATTTGCAGATACCCTCACCAAGATGGAGTACATGTTCCCTAAACCCCCAGGGTCCTAAAGCCTCCAAATTAAGATCAGGAACACCTAACTATTACAATATATATATATATATATATATATATATATATATATATATATATATATATATATATATATATATATATATATACAGTATTACTAATAAATTAGTCATATTGAGTATTCTTTGCAAAAAAAACTTTGTTAAAGCATTACTTAGTTGATAGTAAAATGGGGGAAATGTGATGTTAGGTTTTTCAACCCTAACTCTGCATCCCCCCTTACAAGCAGTGGAAGAGACAAGGCAACACAAGCAACCACAGACAGCCATCATCAGGTAAGAACAACATACAACTCTCTGCAGATATCACAAGAGGCATCCATCATCATGGTCCATTGGGTGTATGAGGTCCGCTGCCATGCCAGTGTGTTGGGGGGACGCCCGCATGCTGGGCACCATGGGGGTGGGGTGGGGGGGGGGGTATTTATTTGTATTCGTTTTTTTAACATGTTTTATTTATTTTTTACAGTATCTCTTCAAACAACTTAAACATGAATTTGCTTACATCCTAATGTTATTTCATTAATGTCTATTTAAACACAGCTGTGGTTTTAGTATTACAAGATGTACATTAGAAGTTCACTTTTGATGTGACGTCTGTCATACCTGAGCACACTGTTAAGATTAGAAGGGTCGTTGTGCATCTTCACTGTTGAACAGGTACTGATAACACTGCAAAGGGCAATACTGCAAGAGCTGCAAACTGGGGCTTCAGGCTTCTGCAAAACTGTAACCCGTCCTCCCTTTAGGGTTTGCATTATCGGGGGGATGCAGGGATATATTTGCTGCACAAAAGGCTTCGATTCATGTGAAAGTTTGATTCTGCTTTAAAGCTGCTTCCCCGTTTCTTGAAATTGTTTGGGATATTGCTCTGCTTATTGCTTGTTACAGTCAGCTCATTGGGGCCATCGAAAAAAAACCCTCCTTATTTATCTAAGGATTTCAACAGGACAGTCGTTTTGTTGAGATCACAAGATAAATTAAATGATCTCTGGAAAACAGAAATAGTGACTTGTATTTTCTCGAAATCCTGGGACAAATGATCTCGTGATCACACGATAGCGGAATGGTAATATCGAGATCCTGAGACAAATGATCTTGTGATCACACGATAGCGGATTGGTAATATCGAGATCCTGAGACAAATGATCTTGTGATCACACGATAGCGGAATGGTAATATCGAGATTCTGAGACAAATGATCTTGTGATCACACGATAGCAGAATGGTAATATCAAGATCCTGAGACAAATGATCTCGTCATCACACGATAGCGGAATGGTAATATCGAGATCCTGAGACAAATGATCTTGTGATCACACGATAGCGGAATGGTAATATCGAGATCCTGAGACAAATGATCTTGTGATCACACGATAGCGGAATGGTGATATCGAGTTTGGCATAACGAAGTTTTTTTTTGATGGCTTAAACGAGTCGTGTTGCTTAGGACTTCATTTTGCCACTTTGCTTTGTTGTAGTTCTGTGTAAGTATTCAACTTCATTTTATGTATGCTAACCGCTTTAACTTTGCACTGCCGACAATTCAAAAGACACATCATCCTTGCTTCTTATTTCACACTGAGTTGAAACAAATAGCACAAAAAAGCTGTGACCACCGTGATCTAATCGTATCCTCTCTGATTTCATAGAAAGGGTCACTGCAGCCACTGAGAAGGAGTTATGTCAAGATCAGTAAATATGAATCTTGTGAGCAAAGGAACCAAAGCTAGTGGGTAACACTGTATATTAAGGTGCTGCTTATTAATGTTTTATAAATATATAATAGATGCTTAATAGATGTGTTATAGAGTGTTAATAGAGCATTATGGATGGTTTATAATCATGAAATAACCATGGACAGAATTACAGTTTTATAAAGGGGATCATTTTTAGCCACCTATTATGCTCAGCCCCACAACTGCTGGCTTCCCCAGCACCAAACCCACCACCACCACTGTTGCCGGGAAAGCCAGCAGTTGTGGGGCTGGGGACGCCCCCAGAAGGGACAATGGACATTCCTCCAACCCGCCAAAACTTTGGATATTTAGGGAGGTGGCCATTTAAAGGCAATGTTGTGCGTTGCACAAGGGGGGTGTGTGACAGTGTGCGTGTGTATGTGTGTGTTTGTTAATTGTTCGTCACGTGGATTGTAGGGGTGTTTATTGATTGTCACGTCACTAATATATATAAGGAAGGAAGGTGCACTGTTTGGGGAGAGTGTGTTTGAGAGTGTTGTGAGCCGTGTTATTGTTTGTTTTGTTATAAATAAATAAAATACAGCTAAAAACTTACCATTTTGCCTCCAGGTCTGTGACATTTGGTGTCAGAAGCGGGAGAGAGCGAGCCCGACAGATCCAGAGGTGAGTAGGTACGTCTGCACGTGGTGTGGCCAGAAAGAGCTCGCTGGTGGGGATGTCCAGAAGTTCCCCCAGACTGGTGCGCCCGCTGTGAGGGGTATGGGCACTGCTGGATTGAGTGCCCCTGTGCAAGACCTGCCTCGGCAAAGCAACACTAGCTGGAAGCAGCGCTGTGGTGCCATGCTTGTGCTGACTTCGGGCACACAATACCCAGTTGCCCATTCCCTTGCGAGGAGATGGAACGGGTTTGCCCGCACAAGGCTGGGCGAGGTGCCACGCAGCCAGGGCAGGGAGCGGAAGAACCGCCGTGGCCGAGCTGGAACAAGGTGGGGTGGAGCTGCCGTTCCATGTGGCCAGTTGGGAGGAGTTGATGCTGCTGTTTGGCATGCCAGTATGGGAGGAGCCATCGCTGCTGTCCTGAGAGCCAGAGGGGGTGGGGCCATCGCTGCTGTCCTGTGAGCCAGAGGGGGAGGAGCTATAGCTGCTGTCCCGTGAGCCAGAGGGGGAGAAGTCATCGCTGCCATCCCGAGAGCCAGAGGGGGAGGAGCCAATACTACTGCCTCCAGGGCCAAAGGGGGAGGAGTTGCAGGCTCACCCCCCAGAATTTTTTTGGGGGGGAGAAAGGCAGGAACCGGCAACCTTTCCACCACCACTGCCACAGTAGCTGGCAGCAGCACCAGCCCCACCACCACTGCCGCAGGAACCAGCAGCAGCACCAGCCCCACCACCGCTGCCAGAGGAACCGGCAGCAGCACCAGCCCCCTCCACTGCTGCCACAGGAGCCGGCAGCAGCACCAGCCCCCTCCACCGCTGCCACAGGAGCCGGCAGCAGCACCAGCCCCAGCCCCCTCCACAACTGCCACAGGAGCCGGCAGCAGCACTTACCATTTTGCCTCTGGGTCTGTCACAGGGATGTTTAAACATAATTCTGCCCATGGCTATTGCAGGGTTATAAACCATCTATAATGCTTTATTAACACTCTATAACATAGTTATTAAGCATGTATTATATATTTATAAAACATTAATATGCAGCACCTTAATATAAAGTGTTACCAGCTAGGGATACATATTGCCAGAGACATGGATCTAGTGTTTATATCATTATAGCCCCTTTTACACTAGCATGCTCTACCCATGTGAGTCGGCTACGAGATTGCACACTCCTTTTTGGGTGGCTGAAGCCAGTACAATGCGCGTAGCAATTCCTCGGAAGTAGCTTGTTACAGATGCTTCCATCCAAGCTTCTCTGGATTCAATCGTCAGCACAGATGTTGATTAGAGCAGTAGCAGAGTATCTAGAGCAGTAACACTGCGTCATACAGACAGAATTGTGAAACCCCACTTCCTCTAGCCCCTGCCCAGCCCTGCAGAGTCTGCACTGTTAATATAACAGTCAGAACTTCCTCTCTAGCTCACTTCTCTACAGTACTAGCAATGGAGATAGACGGCATTTACACTGTGCTGCAGAATCCCTCGGAGGATGTCTACTCCACAGTAAACCAACCCCAGGGCAGGAGAGCAAGAGCACAACAGGGGGTAAGTACCAAGGGGGTCACATTTAAACATGTCCGATTCAATTTACCTCTGCTAAAACTTTCACTGAAAGTTATTTTTGTGTGCAAATATCAGAAGCTAATGAAAAGCATATTGCTTCACTTGTGCTGTTGTTCCATTACTTTTTTAGCAACTTAATCTGGGGGAAATTTTTTGCTTTTTTTAAAGGGATACTTTATATCATCTACATTTTTATGTTTTTTTTTCTTCTCTGTTAAAACCAGGTTACAGCTCTGGCCAAACGTTTTGCACCCCCCTGTAGAATTAACAGACTTCATGAGGTTGAATGAAACTTGCTGAATAAAGTTATGTTAACATATTGAATTACATACCACCAGTTTGTAGTTTTCCATATACATGACAAACCAGGGTAAACCATGGGAAAAGTGCAAAATGACCCTGGATTAATTTTCAATTGCACTAAATAACTCTGCAGTTCTATCACTGCGTCCTCTTGTCTTTATTGGTCATGTGCGAGAGGGACATCAGTGTTTGGTTTTTAGTTTCTGCAGTAAGATTCCAGACTTGAAGAGTTTTGTTTGATTTCTGTTGGAAAGTGTTATGGAAGTAGCTTTCATTTTAACTGATCTTTATTCATAGATTTTTATTCATTAAATCTGAGCCATGTAGCTGGGCCATCTAAAAAGAAACAAAAGACACATTATTTGCATTCGGAATGGGAAAGTGAATTTGTGTTCACTACAGTGAAGGATAAGTGCCTATGTCTTATATGCCATTCAAATATATCAACAAGTAATAGGGGTAATTTGGAAAGACTTCACACTACGATGCACAGGAAATTTAAAGAGGATTTTCCATTAAATAGCTCTCTTCAAACAAAGAAAGTAGTTGAACTGAAACTCATAATACATGCTCCCCTTACAGGGATTATTCAAAATATACAAAATCAGAGGGGTAAAGCTGAACAAATTGAATCCCAGACCCTGAAAAAATAAATAAATAAATAAACATTATTCTTGGGGAAAAAAAAGTGCTGAATTTGTAATGTTGCTTGTTTTTTGTAGCTTCCTCTTTACAGAAATAACCTCAAAGATGTGTTGTTTAAATAGCCACTCTAGCTCTCATAGGCGCTTCCTGTGTTAGCTTCATGCTTGCCTCCCTTCATTCTGCTATAATCTTATGACAATCTAACAATATGTCTGGTAAATGATATTGTAACAGAGGTGAAAAAATGGTGATGAAACAGCGTTTAAATGAACCAAAGCTCTTTGTATTAAATGAACCACACAGCACTGGAACCAACGACAGAGTGAATCAACCAGGCCACCATACTACCTAAATACAGTCCTAGTGATCTGCTTGGAGACAAGAAGGCATAAACTCGTATACGTTGTGATATATTTATTCAAATTAAATTACTGAAAGGAAACCGACAGGAACACAGGCAGAAGAAAACCAATAAGCATATACAACACACGCACGCACGCACGCACACACACACACACACACACACACACACGCGCGCACGCACGCGCACGCACACACACACACACACACACACACACACACACGCGCGCGCTCATGCACACGCACGCACACACAGAGTCCAGGAGCCACATTCCCTGCTGTTTGCTGCAACTCTGTCTCTGCTCAGCTCTTTATTCAGGATATGTTAACTTCTCTCATTTAATTGGGACAGCTGCTTATTCAGGATATTTTCACTTTTCTCGTTTAATTGGTTCAGCCGCTTATTCAGGATATTTTCACTTCTCTCGTTTAATTGGTTCAGCTGATTATTCGGGATATTTTAACTTCTCCTCTCGTTTAATTGAGACAAATGCGTATTTGGGATTGTAACAGGGCCAGCAGCCCTGTACATTGTTTTGTTTATTTTAGTTTAGAACGGAGTCCCCTCCGCCCCTGTGCAGATTATTGTTTTTGTTTATTATGATTTAGTTGTATTATATTTATGTCGGCGAGCGCCGTATGTTTTATTGTTGTGTTTAGTGACGGCGTAGCCGTTTGTTTATTTTATACTGTTTAGTAATGTGGATGGGAAGCCCCATCCACATGGTATTTAAAAAAAAAACTTGTGCAGAAGGTGGCCATCTCCCGAATTAATTAGGTGATTTAATTTGTTGCTAATCGGGAGATGGTCACCTGTTATAAAAAGCCTGCAGCTCTCTGGCTCGGTGTGGGTGTTTGGAGCGAGAGGAGAGAACGAGAGGAGAGAAACAAAACGAAACTTAAAACTCCAGGAACAGTGAAGGCATTTGCTCAGCCTGACCTGGCTTTTGTTATTTATTTTGTGTTCGAGATTTGTTTCTGTTTAACCTTTTTATTTTCCTCTGTGAGCACAGTGTTTATTTTTGTTTAAATATTTATTTTTGGATTATTTAAATAAAACGGCGCCCGTGCCACTGCACCGTACCTTTTGTTTTGTTGTGCCTTCTTCTGGTCTGACGTCACCACTCGTCATCCCTGTCACACGTGGTGTCCTAAGTGGGATCGCAGCGCCTCCTAGACGCAGGCAGTAGTGGGTACTGCAGTTTTTTGTTTTTCATTTTTTTTCGATTATTGTTTGTGGAGTGAAGAGGAGGAAGAAAGATGAGAGGAGAGAGGAGGAAGAGCTGCAGAAGGCAGCAAAAGCAGCTGCAACAGCGGCCACCAGGGGTTGTTGTGGTGGATGAGTGGCGCCCTGGTTGTGGGGAGTTTGGGCACACCGTGGCCATCTGCCCCACCCAATACCAGGGAGAGGAGTGGATGACCCAGATGGTCGACTGGGTCTACCAGGAGCGAGAGGGGAGAGAGCGGAAGGTGAGGAGAAGGAGGCAGAGAGGGAACACGGACCTGGAGTGGGAGGAGCCCGAACGTCCTGCGCCTGAGTGGGAGGAGCCCGAACGTCCTGCGCCTGAGTGGGAGGAGCCCAAACGTCCTGCGCCTGAGTGGGAGGAGCCCGAACGTCCACAGCCCAAGAGGGGGGGGAGTCGGTGCGTCCACAGCCCAAGAGGGGGAGTCGGTGGCCCACAGCCCAAGAGGGGGGGGGGAGTCGGTGCGCCCACAGCCCAAGAGGGGGAAGGCCAAGGTCCACAGCCCAGGTACCTGCCAGCAGAGGGAGAGTTCCCTGCTGGTTACACCTCCACCTCCGGGGGAGGACTGTGAGTCGCCCCACCTCCGCCAGCAGAGGGAGCATACCTGCTGGTTCCACCTCCACCGCCCTGGGAGGACTGGGTGTCGCCCCACCTCCGCCAGCAGAGGGAGAGTTCCTGCTGGTTCCGCCCACCTCCACCTCCGGGAGGAGAATACTGGGGAGGACTTGTCGCCCCCCCTCCGCCCAGCAGAGGGAGAATCCTGCTGGTTCCACCTCCACCTCCATGGGAGGACTGTGTGTCGCCCCCCACCTCCGCCAGCAGAGGGAGAGTTCCTGCTGGGAGGACCACCTCCACCACCACCAACTGGGAGGACTGTGAGGTCGCCTCCCCCTTGGGGGAGGAGCTCCTGCCAGCAGAGGGAGAGTTCCCCTGCTGGTTCCACCTCCGGGGGGAGGGACCATGGGGGAGGACGACTTGCTTCCACCCCACCACCACCAGCAGAGGGAGCATGCCTGCTGGTTCGGCCTTCGCCAGCCTTAAAGGAGGAGCCCTGCTGCCAGAAGGGGAGGAGCCCCAAGCCAGCCTGAAGGGAGGAGCCCTGTCGCCTTCAGCCTGAAGGGGAGGAGCCCCGCCGCCTTTGCAGCCAGAAGGGAGGAGCCCTTCGCTGCCAGCCCCACCTTGCTGCCAGAAGGGGAGGAGCCGCCTTCGCTGCCAGAAGAGGAGGAGCCTGCCCACCTCCACCACCAGGAGCCCTGCCAGAAGGGGCACCTTGGGAGAGGAGGGAGGAGTTCCTCTGCCAGAAGGGGTTCCTGTCCCTTCATGCCGCCCTCCCCCTCCCGCCGGGCCATGCCTGCTCGAAGGGGGGGGTCCCCCCCTTGCTTCCCAGGGGCTGCTGCCAGAAGGGTCCCCCTGCTGCTGCTGTCGTCAGGAGGGTCCTGCTGCTGCCAGCCTCCCGAAGGGGAGGGGCCTCCCAGGGTCCCCATTGCCGCCGTCGCCTCCCCGAGGGTCCAGAAGGGGGGGTCCGCCTGCTGCCGCCAGAAAGGAGGAGCCTGCTGGTTCGGCCTTCAGAAGGGGAGGGGGGCCTGCCTCCTGCGCCAGAAGGGGAGGAGCCCCCTTCACAAGAGCCTGAAGGGGAGGAGCCCCCGCCGCCTTTGCCCAGAAGGGAGGAGCCTCGCCTCGAAGGGAGAGCCGCCAGAAGAAGGAGGAGGGGGAGGAGCCCGCTGCCAGAAGGGGAGGAGCCGCCCAGAAAGGAGGAGCCTCCGCCAAGCCAGAAGGGAGGGGGAGCCTGCTGCCAGAAGGGGAGGAGAAGGAGGAGCCGCCACTGCCAGAAGCCAGAGGGGCCCAGAAGGGGAGGAGGTCCCTGCCACCTTGGGGAGGAGCCGCCTGCCAGAAGGAGGACCTTGCCCCCTGTCGCCTTTACTGGCCAAGAGGAGAGGAGCAGGAGCTACCTCTACCTCCACCACCACCACCATTGGGAGAAGTGGAGTTCCTGCTGTCGCCTTCATGGCCAGGGGCTCCCCTCCCGCCGTCGCCATCGCCTGGGCCGGCCTGCTGCTCGGCATCGCCTGGGGTTGCCTGTGTCTCCCTTGCTTCTCCTAGGGTTGCTGCCGGTCCTGTGTCGCCTCCCGAGGGTCCGCTGCTGCTGCCGTCGCCTCCCGAGGGTCCGCTGCTGCTGCCGTCGCCTCCCGAGGGTCCGCTGCTGCTGCCGTCGCCTCCCGAGGGTCCGCTGCTGCTGCCGCCGTCCCCTCCCCTGGGTCCGCTGCTGCCGCTGCTGCTTCCCCGAGGGGGTCCTGCTGCTGCCGTCGCCTCCCGAGGGTCCGCTGCTGCTGCCGTTGCCTCCCGAGGGTCCGCTGCTGCTGCCGTCGCCTGGGGTAGCCAGGGATCCTGCTTCGCCTGGGGTCGTCGAGGGTCCGGCTTCGCCTGGGGTTGCCAGGGATCCTGCTTCGCCTGGGGTCGTCGAGGGTCCGGCTTCGCCTGGGGTTGCCAGGGATCCTGCTTCGCCTGGGGTCACTACACTATGGCCGGAGCCCCACGGAGGGGAACTGCCGGCCATGAAGAAAGGGGGGAGGTCAGGAGACCAGCTCCCCCAGCCGCACTTTCGCGGCCGGAGATGATGTGGTCGGAGCCCCATGGAGAGGAACTGCCGGCCATGAAGAAGGGGGGGGAGGTCAGGAGACCAGCTCCCCCAGCCGCACTTTCGCGGCAGGATAGAGTGTGGCGGGAGCCCTGGAAGAGGGAGCTGCCAGCCACGAAGAATTGGGGGGTGCCAGAGATTCCACCATGGCCACCGCCCAGAAGCAACTTGCTTCCCCCTCTTCCGGGACTTTGAGACTGAGGGGGGAGGTGGCCGTTGGGGCCATGTGTGCGTTGCACAAGGGGGGGGGGATATGTAACAGGGCCAGCAGCCCTGTACATTGTTTTGTTTATTTTAGTTTAGAACGGAGTCCCCTCCGCCCCTGTGCAGATTATTGTTTTTGTTTATTATGATTTAGTTGTATTATATTTATGTCGGCGAGCGCCGTATGTTTTATTGTTGTGTTTAGTGATGGCGTAGCCATTTGTTTATTTTATACTGTTTATACTGTTTATTTAAAAAAAAAAAACTTGTGCAGAAGGTGGCCATCTCCCGAATTAATTAGGTGATTTAATTTGTTGCTAATCGGGAGATGGTCACCTGTTATAAAAAGCCTGCAGCTCTCTAGCTCGGTGTGGGTGTTTGGAGCGAGAGGAGAGAACGAGAGGAGAGAAACAAAACGAAACTTAAAACTCCAGGAACAGTGAAGGCATTTGCTCAGCCTGACCTGGGTTTTGTTATTTATTTTGTGTTCGAGATTTGTTTCTGTTTAACCTTTTTATTTTGCTATGTGAGCACAGTGTTTATTTTTATTTAAATATTTATTTTTGGATTATTTAAATAAAACGGCGCCCGCGCCACTGCACCGTACCTTTTGTTTTGTCATCGGGGCACTCAGACATTTAATGATCATATTTTGATATGTTGTAAATAAAACATGACCCTTTTAAATGATTCCAGTGTGTTTTTTTGCAATAAAAACTGCTCAATCGGTGGCTTCCACTTTCGACAGGCAGTTTGCAGTGAGAGATGGTGTTTCTAGAGGCACTTATTGTACAACCAAGTCAGCGATTTGCTAATTTAACAAAACAATGCAGCACACGTTCACTTTTTTATTTGAATTGTTATGTTATTTTAATGTAATCTTTTTTTTGTATTATTTTTTATTGAAACTCAAAGTTAAGTCAGCGTGCACAGTGAATTGAAGATGGACTTCCAGTTAAATAATGAGCTGATTTTTGTGAATTAAAAAGCTTTTTTTAATGGTTTCAGAGTGCAGGGAACCTTTCCATTGAAGTATTAATACCAAGATACTCAACCAGATTTTGCAGATTTTTGCCATGTTAAAAAAATGCATCAAACATTTAAAGTAAAGCTGAAGAGACTTTGGAATAGGGTTCCCAGACGTGGGGCCCCTAGGCAAACAAAATTTTGCTGCACTCCCTTTTCACTCTTTTTATATATATATATATATATATACACACACACAATGATCGAACTCCTTTGTCAATACATAAACTCCTTTCTCCAACCCTTTGTTTGTGAACTTCCATTCTATTTGTCTGTCACAGGTGATGTTTTCAACTATATTAATGACTTAAAAGTTGACTGAAAATTCTTGCCTCTCTTGATGTTACTGGTCTGTACACCAATATCCCGCATACAGGTGGCATTGATGCGGTCACATTTTATTTAAATTCCAGATCAGCTGACGCTAATCCACCATCTGAATTAATCATAGACGTATTAAGATTGTGTCTAAATTCTAATTATTTTATTTTTGAGGGTCAATATTTTTTACAAAGGAAAGGTACAACAATGTGGGGCATCATTTGCTCTTTTAATTACTGCACTAAATAAAATAAAACTGCAAATCCCTGAGCTGGGATTCACGTCAAATCAATAAATAAAAATAACTCTGCTCTTCCTCTCACTTTCCTCTTCTCTTTCTTCCAACAGTCTCATTCGCTCTCGTTCTGTTCTTCTGGGCTCTTTCACCGCTTCACAGATAGGCACTCTCTTTCAGCCTAGCTCTGTCCCTCACAGCTTCACTCCAGTCGAGTCTACATGCGGGTCACCCCCCCCACCCCCCAACCCACCGTCGTCATCATCAAAAAACTATATACAACCATCACTATGGTTACAAAGTTTGCTGAGTCTCTATGGGCACCTCCATCACGCGGCGTGCAGAGGATTGTGGGATATAAAGAGAGTTCAGGAGAAATGTTTCTAGGGTATTGTTTGCAAAGTGTAAAATTATCTGTAGGTGGAATTCTATGGCCTACATAGAATCTATTTGAACAGCGGTTTGCTTGTCTCCTCAGGCTAATACCATTTGCAGAAGTTTCATCAGTCTCCTGTGTTGTGCACTCAGAGAGAAGTGTGACAGTTTACTGTAAACAATGCACAAGTCGTTACAGTGTGAAGAAAACCACACGCTGCACAGTAAAGGATGCAACAGCCTGAGTCCACAGTGCTGCACAGAGAGAGACAGAGAGAGAGAGAGAGAGAGAGAGAGAGAGAGAGAGAGAGAGAGAGAGAGAGAGAGAGAGAGCTCTGCAGGAAGTGCACTGGACTGTGCAGAGCTGTCATACACAGCATACGAATCACACAACTATTCTGGCTCTTCAGTTTTATTCATTAAAAATTGTAGGCTTTAAATATTTAAATATTTTCTTCCCACTCATGTAACTTTCTTCTCATTCTTCTGTAGATCAGCTAGTTTTACAGACTTCTTTATTTTCACTTTCTTTAAGAGAATGGATTTTCAGTCCTTGGTTAGCTCTCCTTTAAAGGCTGGGCAGTAATAATTTAAAGCCAGTAAGAGGTAAGGGAATGGATTTGATAAAGCCTTGTTTAACGCTGCTTTAAGTTTAACTTGATTTTAAAGCATTGTTAATAAGAGCCTACTATCTGATGCTCCGCTAGTAAAATGGTCAGATCAAAGTTTCTTTAGTATACTGTGTACTGTATCCTGAGCTGTGTTCTCTCTCCTCAGACCCCACCCCGCCTGTGAGTGCAGCTGGCAAAGCCTCTTCATACAGACAGCCTGCACTGGTCCTCCACATCCTGTGCTGTCTCTTACTGGCTGCCATCATCTCCCTCGCTGTCTATCGTGAGTATTCAAACACTGCTGTTTGTTAGCAGGGTTTCAAATCGCTTGTGTGTTATTCTCTAACTTAATCATCACCTCCCAATGGGACCATTTCAAACAACTGATTAAAAGTTTTATTTTTCAAAAGTCTAAGTTGATGAATTAAATAAAGCTTGACATTCAGTTGTATTCTCCTTTTGTTGATTCAATACATTTTAAAGTCCATGAAACTGTTCTAAACTGATTTTGGCTTCTTCAATGAAACTCAAGGAAAGTGTCATGAATATCAAACTTGTATTCACATAAATGGACTTGTGCAAAGAGCATTCAGATACCAGAACAAGCTGGTTGAGTGCATTCGACTGAACAAAACTGTAATTCATGCTTGTCTATTTGTTTTTCTCAGATTTCAAAACATCAATCTTGGATAAATACTGTCCTCTCAAAGTTCTTCAAAGGGTGAGTTGTGAATGCTATACAATCTCATCATCATCATTATTATCATTAACAGACTGGACTGGCAGTAGACCCCCCAGCGCGTCAGTATTAAAATCCTAAAAACACTGTACTTTCTCTCTGCAGGTCATTAAAGAGTTTAAAATAGGTGAAATCACCCTTTAACCTGCTGATCCCCAGCACTCTGAACAGCCGAACCACGTCTGTGTGCCCTGCGCCTGTCAGTTTGTACAGCACCCTATATTCTGTGGTTTCTTCGTCCCCCAGGGACAGATGAGCCCTCCATTTAGACTCCACCATCCCTCTCAGCTCACAGCAATGGGCTATCTTTATACACAGTTTGTACATTTCCCTACTACCGTATTCTTTTGAATTTAAGACATAGCCCAGATATCCCACCTCCAATTCAAGGAAAAAAAATAAATCTGCATTTACAAACATACACATATCAATTACACATATGGAGGCAGTTTGCGGCCGTCTGCCATCACACCGAGCACAACAGTTATGCGCTGCTTCTCATCTCCAGTCGTGATTATTCACACGTTTTTCTCCCAGTTTGTGAACTGATATTGCTTGGAATGTCAAAAATACGGGGATCTGATCAGCATTTCCGATCTGTCCAAGCTGGTACTGTTTGTTAGAAATGAAATTTTAAAAGCTTCTCATGGAATTCCTCAGGAAGCTAATGACGTGTCTTTGAAAATGGCTGACTGTATGGATGATTCGAGACTGGGTAGCAGTGCCATAGCCCCGGAACCTCTGGGCGTGCAGAGTCATAGCCCCAGTACCTTAGTTAAGAATCTCATAAAATGCTTTCTTTTTAAGTTCTCAACACAGTTGTATCAGGTTTGCAAGTTTTTGTGTGTGCGCTAAAGAGAGACAGTCTGCTGCCACGTTTGTAGCCTGCTTTAAATTACTTTATGATTTCAGCTTCAGTGCCTTTAAATAATAGAACAGACAGAAAAAAAATGTTGGTGTGCAGCGAATCAGAAAGAAGTGAAGTATGGAGAGGTGGGGCTGAGGTCAAGCGCGAAAGTGTGTGAGGGTCTGACGTGGTTGTCTGAAAGAAAGAAAAAAAGGAGATTAGATAATAAATAAATAAATAAATAAATCGGTCTGATTTGTAGTATAGCCCACCCGGTTATAAATTCTAATTTATGTTTTATTTCCCTGTATATCGCCCTTGTTCCGAACCCCTTGCTTTAGTGTATATCAGGGGCGGCACCACGCTTGGGCCTGAGGAGCCTGGGCCTGGGCCTGGGCCCACCCATTTTGCTCATGGGCCCACCCAGTTATGGAGCGATTGACAATTAAAAACATTTAATGCCAAACCGTATCAGACTGTAATCCGCTGCGACGAGTTTAGCTCATCCTTGTGGTTCAAAAAATATATCCGTCCCACCCACCTCAGCACCGTTGTCATTTGTTATGAAAAGATTGGTGATTGGACGGCTGAGATATGAGATCTTACGTCTTCGATACTTTATAGTATCGAAATTACAGCGGGTCGGTATCATACATACAGGAACTTTTCTTTCATTGCAAGGCATGCAAGCAACCAGCTTGTGCAGCTGCTGTTTCGTTATTTTTTACATTTGCAATTAGCTATCTAAATACCTACACAGGGCAACAGTGTGGAGTAGTGGTTAGGGCTTTGGACTCCTGACTGGAAGGTCGTGGGTTCAATCCCAGGTGGGGGGCACTGCTGTTGTACATTTGAACAAGTAAAAACCCAACTGTATAAATCGGTAATTGTATGTAAAAAATTTTAATAATGTAAATCTTGTAACAATTGTAAATCACCCTGGATAAGGGCGTATGCTAAGAAATATAATATAGAATGTTTAGCCAACTTTGCAGTAAACCATAGCTATATTTGTGTCTTATGCATTAGCAATGTCCCGACAAATTTTGTAAAAAGAAAACGAACCGACGAATCAACAAATGTGCTAGTAATGTAAGTACCTTCATTTCATTTTATTTCGATTTTACAATTGTGTATGTAGGCCTACTTATAACCAGTTTACAGCTGGTTACACAATATTTTGTTTTGAAGTGTTTATTTTATTATAGTTTTTCATTTTTGAAGTCGCGCTATGCAGTAGGGTAATGTGAAAAAAAAAGCCTTTTATGTTATTTTTGTAAATAATGACTTTGTTTTCACAATTTTGTTAGTTTCTGTTTGCACTTTGTCAAATGAAACGGTTTTTGCAGTTATTGTGCACAGTGTGTTTGTTTCTGTAGGTTGTATGTATGCTTATGTGTTTTGTATTTGTACTGTATACGTGCAACTACTGTTATAAACTGCAAAACATTTTCGCCTTGCTTCACTCGGCACCATCCATACATTTTCAGTCTTGGCTACGTTGCGCTGCTCAAACCCCGGGGAGATATTTGATGTATTCAGAGTTTTAATTGATTTAAATCATGTTTGTAACGTAAACGCTTTCCTGTGACGTCAGACCTTTGGTACTTGCCCGTCCACCCGAAGTTGGGGCCCACCCAAATTTCCATTCCTAGCTACGCCCCTGGTGTATATAGTATTTATTATTGTTGTCACGTCGTCTGTGAAGAACCAATTGTATCGGTTAGCGCTCGAGGCGACCGGCAAAGTGATAGCACCCTGGTTAGAGGAAGAAAAAAGAAAACTGCCGAGATCCCTCTATTCCATCCTGCATCTCTTCTGGACGGACTGTGCCTTTGAATACACCTGAGACGGCTGCTAGTGAGTACAGAAGGATTTTTTTTTTTTTTTTACTGGGAAGGAGGTAGTGGACAGTAAACTGCCTGAAGGGAATTTTCTTTTTTTTTTTTTTTTTTACCCCACTACGCACCCAAGCACTGCTCGGGCCCCCAACGTTTATTTATTTATTGGTTCTTAATGTGTTGTGTTATTTAGTTATCTGTCTACCCGGGTGTTAGTTAATTTATCTCCCCTACGGAGATTAGTACTACTGGCCAGTGGTATAGTTTAAAATTGCCTGTTATTACCGTGTAGTTATTTCATTGTCTGTATTCTATACTGTGGAAGGGTGGTGGGTAATTCACTGACACAGGACACAGATATGAGGCTGAAAACACCGCACAGGTGCCCAGTTTTATTAGAAACGTATTTTGGGTTCAGCCCGCAGAGGGCGCTGTTGTCTGTGGCCTGCCGCATTCAACTATGGTAGCGACAGAGCCACAACTATACCAGAGCGGTACAGGGTACAGAGGTTTAAACAAAAGTACAAATCAAAAGGCGAAAGGAACAGGGAAAACAAAACACAGTAAACAAAACTACAAAATAAAAAAAGTGCTGCGCTCGGCAGCTTCACCCCAACCGTCGCTACCCGCACGGCCCGGGTCTCCGTCCTACTCTAGCGGCTCCCTCAGCCTGCTATACACTCTATCGGGCTGCCTAAGAGTTTTCCCCGCTACCGCTACTTCTTTTATTTCTTTCTTTATTATTTATTTGTCTTGCTGGGATTTTTCGTCCCGGCGGATTTTCCTCCAGCGCTTCCGCACGCCGTTTACGTCTCCGTGGGCAGACCTGAGGGAACAGCAGAATGAAACTTATAGGGTCAGCAATTCCCCCAAGACCCGCCTCCCAGCCACTCAGAGAGAAGGAAAGTCCGACACCCACTCCCCCCCCCTCCGTGTCACTGCCATGACTGACAGGCGGATATTGACGAGCTGCTGCCCTCCCTGCAGCACTATGAACACGTCAGAAGAGTCAGCACAGGTCTCCCCCTGTTACATATCCTCCCCCTTAGAATGGCACCACCGGTCCATTCGAAAATCCTACATCCCCATGCCTTCCCGAGAGAAAAAATCTGCGTTTTGATGCAGCTTCCCTGCTCGGTGGACAACCCTGAAGGCATAGGGCTGCAGGGCCAAGTACCACCGCGTGATTCTGGCGTTGTTATCCTTCATCCGGTGAAGCCATGCCAAGGGGGCATGATCTGTAACCAGGGTGAAGTGTCGCCCCAGGAGGTAGTACCGGAGTGACTCGACTGCCCATTTTACTGCGAGACACTCCTTCTCGATGGTACTATAATTCTTCTCGCGGGGAAGGAGCTTCCTGCTGATATACAGGACCGGTGCTCGCTTCCCGCACCTCCTGGGACAACACTGCCCCGAGACCTGTCTCTGACGCATCCGTCTGCAGGGTAAACCTCTTACCGAAATCCGGACTGCATAGCACTGGCTTGCTACACAACCTCCGCTTCAAAGCGAGAAAGGCCCTCTGGCACGGCTCCGTCCACTGAACCGTATTTGGGGCAGCCTTCCTGGTGAGGTCTGTCAAGGGAGCAGCAAGCGTGGCGAAGCCGGAATGAACTTCCTGTAATAGCCCGCTAGTCCCAAGAAAGAGCGCACCTGGGTTTTGGTTGTAGGGACCGCCAGTCAGCCAAGGCTTTCACCTTAGCAATCAGCGGTCTGATCTGGCCACCCCTACTCGATACCCCAAATACTCCGACTCACTCTTCCCAATGGCACATTTCTTTGGGTTAGCAGTGAGCCCAGCCTCCCGCAAGGATTGCAATACCGCCCGCTACCTTACACAGATGACTCGGCCAATCCTCACTGTGGATAACCACGTCATCTATGTAAGCAGCGGCGTGCTGATGGGGCCGCAAAATGCGATCCATCATCCGCTGGAAAGTGGCTGGTGCTCCGTGCAACCCAAAGGGCATGGTCCTAAATTGGTATAATCCGAAGGGAGTCGAAAACGCCGTCCTCTCTGGATTCGGGGTCAGGGGTATCTGCCAGTACCCCTTCGTTAAATCCAGTGTCGTCATAAAATGAGCCGTGCCCAGACGCTCCAGCAATTCATCTACCCGGGGCATGGGATAAGCGTCAAACTTGATTTTTTTCATTAACTCGCCTGAAGTCAATGCAAAATCGAGTTGACCCGTCCGCTTATCCACTAAAACAATTGGACTATTCCAGTCACTTTGGGACTCTTCTATTACCCCCAGTCTCAGCATTTCATCAATTTCCGTTTTTATTACCTGTCTTTTACGTTCAGGTACACGGTATGGCCTCTGGCGAACTAGCGCCCCCGGCTCAACTTCAATGTGATGATGGGCTACTCGAGTCTGCCCCGGACGGAGAAAACACATCAGGAAATTCCGTCACCAGCCCCGAGCCTGACATTTCTGTGTTGGTGTCAGATTCTCTGCAATCTGTACCGACCCTGTTTTCGCCAACACAGAAAGATCAGGTCCCAGGTCGGTGACGCCATCTGCCTCGCCACTACCAATGCCTCCGGTTGCAGCCAGGGCTTCAGGAGGTTAACATGATAAATGTGTTTCTCTCTCCGTCGCTCCGGCTGGCAGATCTCATAATCCACCGCCCCAATCCGGGCGTAACCTCAAAGGGTCCTTGCCACTTAGCCAGGAGTTTTGACTCAGAACTGGGTAATAATAGAAGCACTTTATCCCCGCTGAAATGTGCGCAACCGGCTCCTCTATTGTATTGGGTCTCCTGTCTGTGTTGTGCCTGCTGCAAATTATCCTGCGCCCATTTTCCAACAGACTCCAGACGTTTGCAGGGTCCAACACATACCGGACTGCATTAGTCGAATTATCCTGCTGTTCCTCCCACATCTCTCTGACCAGATCGAGCACACCCCGGGGTCTTCGCCCATACAGCAGCTCGAATGGCGAAAACCCCGTGGAAGCCTGGGGTACCTCTCTGATCGCAAAGAGAAGGGGAGGAATCAGCTGGTCCCAGTAACGCACATCACTGCTAATAAATCTGCGCAACATGCTCTTAAGGGTCTTATTAAAGCGCTCCACAAGACCATCGGTCTGAGGATGAAACACCGAGGTCCTAATGGTCTTAATCCCCAAAAGTTTACATGTTCCGCGGATTAGCCGAGACATAAAGTTGGTGCCTTGGTCGGTCAGTATCTCCCTGGGGATCCCCACCCGGGAGAAAACCTTCACGAGCTCGTTGGCAACAGACTTAGCGGACATAGATCGGAGGGGTATAGCCTCTGGATAACGCGTCGCGTAATCCAAAATGACCAATAGGTGTGTGTATCCCGCCGCACTCCTTTCCAATGGCCCGACTATGTCCATCCCAATACGCTCAAACGGAGCTTCCACTAGGGGCAACGGCACCAGTGGTGCTCGTGGGACGGCTCTAGGGCTAGCTTTCTGACACTCCCCACACCGTTCACAAAACCGTCTGACGTCACCATCCAACCCCAGCCAATAGAACCGTGTCACAAGCCTCGCTTTGGTTTTGTCCCTACCTAAGTGACCAGACAGAGGAATAGCGTGAGCAAGCTGCAATAAATCCTCCTTAAAGGGCTGAGGAATGAGCAACTGATGACGCACTTCCCCGGTCTGGGGTAATTTATCAACACGGTACAGAAGGTCTTGATTAATTTCAAAGTGAGGGTACGTGGCGGCGCGTCTGGGCTCGACCACCCGACCATTAACCACAGCTGCTTGGTCAAAGAGTCTGCCCAGCACGTCGTCACGCCCTTGCTCGAGTCGGAAGTCACGGGAGCGAGCTAAGAAATCAGCTCCCATGGCTTCCAACTCGGGGTCAGATCGGTCCCGAGCAGAGGCAGCCGAGCCAGACCCCTGCGCTGGCTCCGCGCCCTCCCCCAGACTCTTCACCAACCGCCCCCCCCTGAAACTTCTCCGACCCCCTCCATTGCCAGCCCTCATTCTTAGCGATCCGACGCCTCCCGTTTAGTTTTACGGGGTTTAAATTTATGACAAAACCACTCGGATCACGAAAAAGGGAAAAATCTCTCCAATTATTTCCTCTTTCTTAGCCAATAAGGAGGACGGGGCTGTCAGGGCAGCTAACCAATCTTTAAACTGCTCACAGTCCCGTCCCAGAACTACCGGCACTGGCAATTGAGGACATAATCCTACCTGCACCTGCGTCACTTGCTGGCCAATCGTCATATTCACACTGATCTTGGGATAGGAACGTACATCCCCATGAATACATTTAATATGCACCCGTCCCAGTATATGTTTATGCCCCGGTGAGATTAGGCTCTCCTGTACTAGAGACTGACCACACCCTGAATCCAGGAGAGCCTGGGTTTTTGCACCATCCACGGTCACAGGAATAACAAAACCCTTGTGCTGAAGTGACTGAGGTAATTGAACGTGCTTACCTGGTCGGCCGAGGTCACACTCCATCACCGGACAGTCCCGGGCGAGGTGGCCCACCTCCCTGCACGTCCAACACCGCAGTGGGCTAGTTTCTCGCCCTGGAGCCTCGGCAAGAGGTGGAAACACCGGAGCCATCAAAGGGGCTCGACGGTAAGGAAACCGTGCGAGACCCCGGTCCGACACCGCAGCAGCCCGCGGGGAACCCCACGCTGCCCCGGTCCCCGGGCCGGGAGCTCGCACAGCCCCCCCCCGTCCAAAACCTTGTACACCCCTTCCCCCCAGTCCCTTCGCCCCTATCCGGGGCGGTGGGGCGGATGATGCCGCAGTGCTTCTCCCCGGCAGCCTGGCTGGCGTTGGTTCGGCTGCCCGGTACTGCTCTGCCAGTGCGACCGCCTGATCCAGGGTGGCGGGTGCCTGCCGCTGTACCCACAGCCGTGGTTCCGGAGCTAGACACTCCAGAAAACGCTCCACCACAATCACCTCCACCAGCCTGGCTTTCGTGGTCGCATCCGGCCGCAACCACCCCATGGCATACTCATTTAGGCGATGAGCGATGGTTCTAGGGTGCTCCTCGGGCGGGAAGCGCTCCTCCCGAAACCTCCTCCGATAGCCCTCCGGTGTGGCCCCCACGCGATTCAGGATGGTAGCTTTTAGCGTGGGGTAGTCCATCATCCGGTCGGGAGACAGCGTCCTCGCTGCTGCTTGCGCCTCCCCCGTTAACTGGGGCAAGAGGTAACTGGCCCATTGGGCCTGATCCCACCGGCAGAGGTCGCCAGCGCCTCGAACACCTCAGGTAGGCTTCGGGTCGATCCTCTGCCGTCATCTTGGTGGGTCTCATCAACCGGGGGTCAGGTCCCGCCGGTCTAGCCGCCCCTTGCACTGCAGCCGTCAGGGTCTGACGCAGGAGATTCATCATCTCCGCGAACTGGGAAGCATCCATGCTGATGTGCACTGCTTGAAGGGGCAGTGCCAGTGAATCCCACTTCTGACACCACGTGTGGAAGGGGTGGTGGGTAATTCACTGACACAGGACACAGATATGAGGCTGAAAACACCGCACAGGTGCCCAGTTTTATTAGAAACGTATTTTTGGGTTCAGCCCGCGGAGAGGGCGCTGTTGTCTGTGGCCTGCCGTACCAACTATGGTAGCGACAGAGCCACAACTATACCAGAGCGGTACAGGGTACAGAGGTTTAAACAAAAGTACAAATCAAAAGGCGAAAGGAACAGGGAAAACAAAACACAGTAAACAAAACTACAAAATAAAAAAAAAAGCTGCGCTGGCAGCTTCACCCCAACCGTCGCTACCCGCACGGCCCGGGTCTCCGTCCTACTCTAGCGGCTCCCTCAGCCTGCTATACACTCTATCGGGGCTGCCCAAGAGTTTTCCCCGCTACCGCTACTTCTTTATTTCTTTCTTTATTATTTATTTGTCTTGCTGGGATTTTTTCTTCGGCGGATTTTCCTCCAGCGCTTCCGCACGCCGTTTACGTCTCCGTGGGCAGACCTGAGGGAACAGCAGAATGAAACTTATAGGGTCAGCAATTCCCCCAAGACCCGCCTCCCAGCCACTCAGAGAGAAGGAAAGTCCGCACACCCACTCTCCCCCCTCTCCGTGTCACTGCCATGACTGACAGGCGGATATTGACGAGCTGCTGCCCTCTCCCTGCAGCACTATGAACACGTCAGAAGAGTCAGCACAGGTCTCCCCCTGTTACATATACGTACTACTGTTATTTTATAATAGGGGCTGCCTATCAACCACGTCGTTATTTCAGTGACATATAATTGTGTTATAATTATTATATATTAATAATATTGTCCCTGCATTATCTATGCTGTACTTTAGTCCTGCAGTTGTATGTGTCTCTACTGTTTACTTGTCCACCAAGTAACTCTATTTGTGTGACACAGCACTTACAAGTATTATAATAATGAGTTACATTATTTGATTTTTATTTAAAACCCCTAAACCTATAGTAAACACGTTTGGTTTACTAAAATGTGATATGTGTGGTCTCTTTATTATTGAAGACAGCATTTATATATCTACAGTGCCTTGCAAAAGTATTCAGACCCCTGACCAATTCTCTCATATTACTGAATTACAAATGGTACATTTAAATTTCGTTTTGTTTGATATTTTATTTTAAAACACTGAAACTCAAAATCAATTATTGTAAGGCGACATTGGTTTTATGTTGGGAAATATTTTTAAGAAAAATAAAAACTGAAATATCTTGCTTGCATAAGTATTCAACCCCCACACATTAATATTTGGTAGAGCCACCTTTCGCTGCAATAACAGCTTTAAGTCTTTTGAAGTAAGTATGTACCAGCTTTGCACACAGTGTCGGAGTGATTTTGGCCCATTCTTCTTGGCAGATTTGCTCCAGGTTGTTCAGGTTGGTTGGACGACTCTTGTGGACCGCAATTTTCAAATAGTGCCACAGATTCTCAATGGGATTGAGATCAGGACTTTGACTGGGCCACTGTAGGGGATCTTCAAACCCCTTGGAAACCGAACTCAGGACTTTCAGCCCAGACTTGGAGAGGTAAGAAGCACCGCATTACACCTGCCCAGCCAAGTACACTACTATTAGGCTGAAAGGGGCGTTACACTTTGTACCAGGGCGAGGAGCATTTATGTACATTTATTTATTTATTTATTTATAGAATGGGGTACCCCTCCGCCCCTGTGCAATTTATTATTGTGTATTTGTTGTGTTGTAGTTATTATTATTATTATTGTCGTTATTGTTATGGTTTATTTATTTATAAATATGACGGCGGAGTCGTTTTTGTTATTGTCCTTTGCACCGCAGTATTTTGAGGTTGTTTTCTTTCCTGCTTCTGGCCTGATGTCACCACTTAGCCATCCAGTCACACACTTGTTTACACTGCACTGTTCACATCCTGTCACAGCATGTGACACAGGAAACTGTGCTGATCTGATCTGTCACCTCCTATGGCACAGGTTGAACAACCTCCCCTTCTTACATATACTATGTGGAATTCTGTTTTCTCATAGAACTGAAGCATGGTTGAAATGTTAACATTTAATAAGAGCTAAAGAAAAGGGAAAACTGGTAACAGGTTTTAAAACGTTACAAACAGTACAATACAAATATAGAACATAGAAAATACATCTAAATAGCCAGTAAAACAAAAGCTATCAACAGAACAGAGATATATTACTGATTGACAAAATATATTAATCCTCACAATTGTCAAGCAAAAAGTGTTGAGCTGGCATTCAGAGTGGAGTGCTGCAGAAAGGAGATGATATTCACACTCTGGAAAACAGAAGAGAACAGAGCAATAATAAATAACAAAATAATAAAAGTAACCTTCGTCTAATATTAATGATTGATTGCTCGATTAATACAGGTTTACATGGATCAGCAAAGATAATTCTTGATAATGCTTTCTTCTGGACAACACAGCTTGAGCAGCTGTTTTACAGTGGAGTCCTGTTCAAGAAAGGATATATACATATTATTATTTATTTCTTAGCAGACGCCCTTATCCAAGGCGACTTACAATTGTTACAAAATATCACATTATTTTTTACATACAATTACATTATTTTTACATACAATTACCCATTTATACAGTTGGGTTTTTACTGGAGCAATCTAGGTAAAGTACCTTGCTCAAGAGTACAGCAGCAGTGTCCCCCTCACCTGGGATTGAACCCACGACCCTCCGGTCAGGAGTCCAGATCCCTAACCACTACTCCATAGACACATAGAGACACATGAAGAGGTGTGCAGAGGACCCTTTACTCGTCCCTGTACTTGGAGGTGCATCTCTGGCCAGATGTTCATTCAGAGAGTGACCACAGTGCTTATTTAACAACGATTTTGATTGTTTCATGTGTCATTTTCATTCCTTATTGTTTTTTCATTATCAAATTCTATGGGATGTGTGTGATGGGGTGGTGATTTAATGTACACATTTGAAATGGAGACCACTTTGACCAGATTGTAAATCTGCAAGGTGTGTTATAAATTATTTTTTTAGTTATTATGTGATGGGGAGTGATTGTGTACAGTACATAGTAAAGTATGATGAGATCAGCCAAGTACAGTATGATTACGTCAATCAAACAATAGCTTGGGTGTACAAAATAAAATGCAAAGTAAATTGAAAGCAGAGCTATTAGTTATTTTACTGGCACGTAGCTTCAGTGATGTCTGTGTGGAACCCTGTACCAGTATTATAAGTACAATACACCATTAAATCATACACCTGATCTCAAATAAAACAACAAGGAAAAGAACACCCCCACAAAAAGATTCTTTTGGTTTAACTAAAACCATGAAAAGAAGACTAAATTTAATGACACCGCGGCACAAGAAAAAAAAGAAAAGCATTTTTTTTTAACATCACAAGCAACTCAAATATATCTTACCTTACAGGATGATACATTATTGCTTTTCTTTAAAAAGTAACAGTAGATTCTTTGTGTGCAGGATAACATGCTCACGAGACACACACAATAACAGCGCAGCAGTGTGGAGTAGTGGTTAGGGCTCTGGACTCTTGAGCGAAGGGTCGTGCGTTCAATCCCAGGTGGGGGACACTGCGGCTGTACCCTTGAGCAAGGTACTTTACCTAGATTGCTCCTGTAAAAACCCAACTATATAAATGGGTAACTGTATGTTAAAAATAATGTGATATCTGTATAATGTGATATCTTGTAACAATTGTAAGTCGTCCTGGATAAGGGTGTCTGCTAAGAAATAAATAATAATAATAGTAATAGATGTATTCACTGTATGTACATCAGAGAACAAAAAACAGCAAGAAATGTGAAAAATCTTCCCTTTAAGATAAAAGCATTGTTTGCTAACAGAGCGGATGGAATATACAGTTGCCTTTCTTTTAAACAAAATGCATTGAAAGCACGCATAGCATTAAATTAGCTGATGTGTTAGAAAAGACAATTGCAATCCCATACAGAGCCCAAAAAATAACTGAAATATCAACACAAAAACACCTTTAAAGTATAGGGCATTCACTTTTTTTCTTTGATAAATAAATAATAAATAAATAAATAAATAAAATTAGTTTCACAGACATTTCACACAGACATATTAATAACTTGGAAAATGGGTTATTTGGGGATTGTAGCCTGATATGAACTAAAAAGCAGCGTGTGTTTTTGGAAAGTATATCCTTATGAAATGCCATTTTCAAAGTGGATGTATGGAGGAATTTCCTGTGGAACAGGGGACTGAGGTGTAGTTCAAACTCATTACGAGTATTTGTTTGTACCCGTTGCTCGGCACATCCCTATAAAGTACTATCAATCGTTCTGAGCCGTGGAGATAGATAGCCCTGGATAGAGATGAAAAGGCGGTGTAATGGATGCTGGGGGTTTGTTTCACTGGTAGTGTATCAAGATTGAGTAGATTCTAGAAGAATGTTTTATGTTTAGATTCAGTATTAAATAAAATACACATATTTATTCATCGAAGAACTAGATTTACCAGGTTAGTACCTCGTCTGGTTTTACAAATTGGCATCACACCATTCTGACATGGCATTATAGCATCTCTCAGCCTGACTCTTGTTGGCACCGCAGGTGTCCTTCATCCAGGTGATGAACTTCTCTTTATTCTTTCCATTCTGCAGGTAAACACCCAACAGGTTGGTTGCCTGAAAAAAGATAAGCAAGGTCTTTTCACATTATATTATAACTAGGCTTGCTACTATTCGATTTTTATTTTTTTTGCCAAATCGACGATTAATATCGAAGTTTATTTTTTAAAGAATTTACCGGTTTTTTTCCATCTTTATTTTTCAATTCAAGCAGAGCATGGGTGAAATCAACCTTTATGCTTAAAAAAGACTTTTTATGCCATTGTGAAAGGTCTCATTTAGAGAAACCTCTGTATCATATTCGACATGCAACAAAACCATGGTTACCAACACTCTAACTGAAATAACGTTTGGTCACAGCGAAGCAATACCTTGTATAGATATAGATCCTACACAAATTTTAAAAAAAAATGTCTCAAATAAACTGTAGAAAACACAGCATATAAAGTGTATTACACAGACTTTTATAGCATACATTTACAAGAAAAAACAATATGCACAGAACAAAACATTAGAGTTGAACAGAACTAACTTGCACTTATTCCGAGCTCCGTCCCTCTCCTTAATCACAGCTGGACTCACTGGAAGGCAGACTGGCCCGCTTCGTCCTGCCGTGGAGACTTCTGCCGTCAATCAGGGTATTGTGCACAATACTCATTAAGTGTTTTCCTCATGCAGCCCATTTTCAAATCAAACTAATAACTGTCACCGTATATACCTATAATAGCAAACGCTTACCTACACTTCAACCCACTAATTTCAAAGTAGGCGCTTTGAATGACAGCCGCTGTAAGTGCACAGGCAGGCTAATGATTGACAGTCATTTAAACGAATGAGAGCATTCTAGCGCTGCTTCAGCCAACGAGATCTGTCAGGACAGGATGAAATGACTGACGGTGAAACTACACTACCTTATTAAGGAATCACTGATTTGACTGACAGCGAACCCCAGCCATTCAGAGCAGAACGGAGATGGGACAGAAGGCAAGTATAAAAAATGAGATGACTTCTTAAATTATTATTTTTGTAAGAAAATAAAAAAATAGTGAGTGGTTTTACCGATGTTTGTCCTATATACATTTATTTCAGTCGAACTCATATTTTTGGGGAATTGACGTTTAACGATCTTTACCGATTTACAATCGAAAAGTAGCAAGCCTAGTTATAACATGTAGGTCGGCAATATATTGTTATTTGAAACCGCAATTCTCACTTGAGCTTTGCCTGTAGAGGGGGAGAAACATCCTTAAAAACGTGTATGACTGCATCATGAGAATCAAGCATGCAATACTTAGGTGCATTGTCAACCCTATCATTTAACAGGCTCTTATACAAGAGGATACCTTGTGTCGGCACTGCAAGGATGTGAAGAACAATCCATGTACAAGCAATGTGTGTGCAAGATTATCAATGTGTGATTAGCAAGATTAAGATTAATGTGTGTGCAAGATTATCAAAGGAAGATTAGCAAAGGAATTGAATGGAATTGAGTTGGGATGCGGTTGCAATGCAATTCAGAAACAAACTGATGATAAAACAGACTAGTGAGCTGCTCCATTTAAGTTTATATTTTATGTTTTTTTTAAACGATTATTAGTAGTAAACTTATTAGCAGGAGTTTACACGTTTAAAGGTGATATCCCAATTGTAATATATAG
>CM072682.1:18632171-18737171 GCA_036884735.1 Huso huso | reverse complement strand
ATGACACTACCACCACCATGCTTGACCGTTGGTATGAGGTTCTTACTGTGGAATGCAGTGTTTGGTTTTCGCTAGACATAACAGGGCCCATCTCGGCCAAAAAGTTCCACTTTTGACTAATCTGCCCATAGAACATTGTTCCAGAACTCTTGAGGATCATCCAGGTGCTTTTTGGCAAACTTGAGATGAGCATTTGTGTTCTTCTTAGTGAGCAATGGTTTCCGCCTTGCTACTCTGCCATGAATCCCATTTTTACACATTCCCATTGAACACTGACCTTAGCCGAGGCGAGAGAGGCCTGCAGATCCCTGGATGTTGTTCTAGGGTTCTTTGTGATTTCCTGGACGATTTTATGCCTTGCTCTTGGAGAGATTTTGGCAGGACAGCCACTCCTGGGAAGATTCACTACTGTCCCAAACTTTCTCCATTTGGACAATATGGCTCTGACTGTGGTTAGGTGGAGCCCCAGAGCCTTAGAAATGGCTTTGTAACCCTTTCCAGACTGATAGGCATTAACAACTTTTTTCCGGAGGTCTTCAGGAATTTCTTTTGTTCGTGGCATGATATGCCTCTAGAACCTGTGTGCTGACAAGTTAGTCAGATTTATATTGGGCAGGGCTGGCCCAAATCAGGCCTGGTTGTTAACCAAAGTACTCAAACAGCTGACCCAATTATCCCTTTAATTGGGTTGAGTTAACTAGGGGGGGCAATAACTTTTTCACACCTGAAGATTGCATGTTTGATTACCTTGCACACCAAACAAATGAAAGAAGCACCAAACTTTGGTGTCATGTTTTCTCTCATTCTCCCCTCTATATACTACTACAACCCACAAAAAAATCTGACCAAATACAATACAATGCAGCAGTGTGGCGTAGTGGTTAGGGCTCTGGACTCTTGACCGGAGGGTCGTGGGTTCAATCCCTGGTAGGGGACACTGCTGCTGTACCCTTGAGCAAGGTACTTTACCTAGATTGCTCCAGTAAAAACCCAACTGTATAAATGGGTAATTGTATGTAAAAATAATGTGATATCTTGCAAGAATTGTAAGTCGCCCTGGATAAGGGCGTCTGCTAAGAAATAAATAATAATAATAATGTGCAAAAATGCAGAAAATCAGACAGGGGGCAAATACTTTTTCACAACACTGTAACTGGCTCCCTAACTAAAGTATATTAGAGAACTTGCTTCTCTAATATATAACCCTAACATGTACTTCCGTGAGTGGTCAAAGGTGACGTAACATAACTGGTGAACTTTGGTTGTTGCAACTCAATTTCTTTTCCTGGGAGGAATTAACACAAGCTTTTCCAAGGTTTTCACTCTTTCTTCAGGTGTGTATTATTAATTATTTTCTTTACTTTTCAATCTTGGGTTCTTCAGTAATTAATTTCTCTATTGTTTTCTTTTCACAGGCGACCAACTAGTATCAGCTGAGAAAGTTTACTGGTGTTCCAAGAAACAGTGATTACTGGAGCAAAGAGTCCTTTTAAACAAAGTGTTTTTAAAGTAAATAAAGTTACACACCAAACTCATGTTCAATGTCTTCATTCCATAGATATGCTGCCTTTTATAGTAGTTCTCCTTGAACTTATATCCACAATAACACTGGTTAGAAGGTTTTCCAGTCGTTTGTTTTCTTCTTATGTTCCAAACAAACACATTCCTTTATACTTCCACACTTACTACAACTAAGAAACACCACGCCACACAGAACAAACACTCATGCCATGTGCTTGCTGCCAGACCACCCACTTCCTCTCTGCTCAGTCCCTGTCTAAAAACATGGCCTCCAGTCAGGCCATCCAAGGGCTGAGTGAGCAGTAAGCACATTCAACACAATGAATTGCAGCAGATTCCATACTTTCTAATATTTACACAGCAATAATTCTACAATAATTATTTACACTATTTAACACAATCACACATGTATTTAAAATAGCAATTTATTATTTCTCTAAAATAACAATCAATCTTAGTTATTGATCTATATAATCCCACTCATTATATAGAGCCATTAACCTGCTATTTTAATGCATGCGCTACAATAGATAGATAAATAGAAATAGATAGATAGATAGATAGATAGATAGAGTTCAACAGTGAAGACACTCTAAAGATCTAAAGATGAGCTCCTACATTTATAAATCTTTTATTATTTTCAAAGGAATAAATGGTGAAATACATCACTAAAATAACAAGAAGAAGGAGAGAACTAAAGACAGATTGTTTTAAAAGAAGAAACAACTCAAAAAAATTGAATATTAACAGAAAACTGAAATATTGTCAGGAGTAAGAAGAAAACAGAAAAGTAAGGTTAAGAAAGAAAGCAGTATACACAGAATGAGAGGTCGAAAAGAAAGACAGACAGTGAGGTAAGAATTTTTTTCTAAAATACACAAAAAAATAAGTCTTCAATTTATTTACGGTATATTAAAGCCCCAGCTGGCACCATTCAAAATGCAGAGTGGCGTGTAAGAGCTGGTATTTCTGACAATTTTATTATTTGCAATTTACTTTTAATAATGATTTAATTGACTAACTATTTCTTGCTGATAACTGAATTAGTTCAATACACAGGAGTCTTATTTCCATGCTTGTGTGTGTGTCTGTCTGGGGTTCTCTCTCTCCTCTTTCTCTGTGTATTTCTCCATCTTTTCCCCTTCCCTTGATCTGAGAGCTGTTGGGACAGGTGGCATATGTTCTTTGTTAGGTGAGGAGTTGCTGATAAGAAGGGGCTGCTTGTCAAGGCATGTCTGGGCTGTGGGTGGGGGTTGGAGGCATTATGTAGTGTTACAATGTTAAAATCAGCACAGTTGCTGTAATTCATAAACTCTATAAGTAGTGAATTTCTCTGTATAATTTTACTTGTATGTTGATAATAAAACCTGATTACTGTGATTTGAAATGGTTAGTTGTGTCTAGTAATTTTCACTCTCATGTTTTAATAAATATTACGAAAATATTCAGCTTTGTTTTCTTTACAGAGTTACTGTAAACCGACACCAGAGTGGGCCTCCCTCCAGACACCACAGCTGTATCCCACGGCAACAGCCTTGGGGGCGAGGCCAGGCCAGCTCGTTGCAGTGGGAGAGCACTGCTGTGAGATCATATACCCAGAGCAGAGCCCCACTGCAAAGGCCAGGAAAATGTACAAAAACACAGTGCTCCCTGAGACCCTCGTAGCAGACTTCACCAGCACAGGAGTAAATATAATTAAAACTAACCTGGTGTTCCACATTGAGAACACCATTACCTGGCACACTGCCCTCTGCCAGAAGACAGGGATCAACAAAGACAGAAATATGACACCGCCTGTCACACACCAGCACTCAGCAAGCAAGCAGGCTGTGAGGTAGTAGCTTGCTCTCACACACACGCCCACATCCATGCACACAGCCTCAACTGAGATGATGCAGACAATCTTATATCACCATGCCCCGGGTGCGTTATAAGCTTTAAGTACCTTATTGCGCTTATAAAATGGGTCAACTAAATCAGTTGATTTTAAGCAACTGATTTCGAGCAAAATGGTGTTTGATCATTGGTGTCCTTGTCGTTGTCTGAGGAAGTGAAGGACAGAGTGTGGCCTCACTGTTTGCGATCACTTGAAGCCCAGTAATTTTAAGGCTTCCCTCACACCTGTGATCAGTGACAGACATTATTTTCCATGTTTCAAGCCCTGCTTCACTAAGGACGTCTAGGCTGTAAATAAAAACTCGGGGCACCGGCTTCAGGGATTTTTCTAATATAGTTTTTCAAACTTAGTACGGGGCAGAGAGGATTTCTGGGGATGGAGTAAATGAAACCTCTGAGTTTTTCTTTATTTGATTCATTATAATTCTTGTGATTCTTGGTTTGTTCATTCAATTTTAAAGTGAAATATTCCTGGCCGTTTTCATCATGGCAAAGCACAAACAACTCTGCTTTTAAATCATGCAGACCTTCTTTGCCACGTCTGGACATATTTAGTTGGACATCAAACCAAATCTTGACAGGTGACAGTGCTGGGGAGGTTTTTTTTTTTTTTTTAATCGTCGACATAAAAATAAACAAACACAAAACAATCTGCACAGGGGCGGAGGGGGAGACCCCGATCTAAAAATAAATAAACAAAACAATGTACAGGGCACCTCGCCCTGTTACACCAGCGTAGATTGCTTCATATTTTTCGTGCTTTTCTCAATGCACGCTGTTTCAATCTCGTTACCTGGGTCACGCCTGTTGCCATGGTTGCAGTTTGTGTGAAGATAGCAACGGTTGCATACGTCACACATGAGTCGCACTACAACAGGAGGAGTGGCAAACACTGCTGCAGCAGCAAAGGTCATTCATATATATATATTTTTTTTTTTCACGGGCGTGAGCTGGGGTGAAGGAAAAGGCAGAAGCAGCAGAAGGAGAAGTTAGTAGGATAGAAAGATGGTCGCTGACTGAGGGCGGCGATGCCGACACATCCCAGGGGCAGAGGACCCAGCATACCGGAGACAGGATAGAAAAGGTGGTCGCTGACTGAGGGCGGCGATGCCGACACATCCCAGGGGCTAAGGGCCCAGCATACCGGAGACAGGATAGAAAAGTTGTCGCTGACTGAGGGCGGCGATGCCGACGATGCCGACGCATCCCAGGGGCAGAGGACCCAGCATACCGAAAACACATACAAGGGTAATGACTCGGAGAGCCGCCCCTCGAGAGGAAGTCGGTCCCGGATGACTGGGACACGAAAGGAGATGAGCGAGAGGGGTACCCAGCATCTGAGACTTCTGTAAGAGGCGCTCGTTAAACCCCTGATTGGCCGAGACGTCACGCTGCCTGGGACCTGAAATAAGGACAAAGCATAGAGGTTAGTATGGGACTCGAGCACAAGGGCCACGTCCCGAAAGAAGGGCAGAATTGAACAGAGCCTCGTGTGAGGCAAGATAAGCGCAGGAGCTGCGACAGGACAGGGTATGGCCGGGGGTCCGCTCTGACTCACATGGTGAGAACCCCCCTGAAGGTAAGGGAGGCGGATGCCTAACCCTGAGGTCGGGGAAGTGAAACTCACTTGCCCCCCAAAGGATGGACCCCCGGCACCTCACGAAATCTCCCACACCGTGAGACAAACAAAGACAGCCATGCCAACGCATAACATAGACACAAGACCAGAAGGACAAACGAGACAAACAGAGGGAGGTTAGTGGATATATTAGTAGGATGTGATTATGTGTATACCTGCCGCTCAGTGGAGAGGAAAAAACCCCTTGAGGCCAATTAGGGGAAAACCTTTGGTGGCCCCGGCGGTCAGGTAGCCCCCACTCCGGGCATACTAGCAATTTTAAAATGGGCTACAACTATATCGGAGGGAGATGAATGAACATAAGAATCCACTGCAGAAGAGGACCAGCGCCCCATGGTCTTGATCAGGCTGTGGTTGATGCTGGCCCTTGCGGCGGAAGTAGCTGCACCTATACGAAATGAGTGGGGAGTATAAAGCTGAGGAGGGTGGAGAGGTGGGCTGAGAACCAATGATGAGTGATAATGGAGTGAGAAGAATCGATGAATAAAGGGTCCGGGGGGGGAGGGTTTCCTGATGGAGAGATATCTTGACATTGCTGAGAAAGGGGAGATAGAAAATTCAATCCTTGAGAGCTGAATGAACTGACCGCGCCGGAGTTGATCTGTCTTTGAGGTACGCAGCCGGATTATGAAGTAGGAGTTGGAAATACAAGAGAGGTCACATAAACGAATAAAACTTGGGTAACACTATTTTAAGCACTACATATTAGGCATTCATTATATACTTATTTGTGACTAATTAGCACATAATACATCATGTATAGCCTCCTAATAAGAGTTTGTTAGGTACTTGTTATGCTTATTCTCAAACATGCCTTACTAACAGGTTACTGGACATTAATAAAGGATTTGCATGCCTTATACTGAAGTGAAGACCGTTCTTGGCCATATTAGGTCCTACTAGCTGCTGGTATATGATTAATACCTTGGTAATAAAGCAGCAAAACAAAGTGGACCATGCATGGATAGCACTCCATCCCAGAGCTGGACTTTGTTTCCAGTAAAGGGCTTATTAGAAGCATATAGGTCATTAATAAAGGGTTTTGCAACCCTATTCTGAAGTGAAGGTTTCATTGTCATTAATTAAGAGCTTATTAGAAGCATATAGGTCATTAATAAAGTGTTTTGCAGCCCCTATTCTGAAGTAAAGGCTTCTTTAACATTACTTAAGAACTTATTAGCAGTATATGTCATTAATACAGTTTTGATCTAGCAAATAATGCACAAAGAAGCAATTATCACCAGGGCATCTTTAATCAGTTGTGTAACCTGTATACTGAAGTGAAGACTCCAGGCACCCCATGAAGCTCTTACTCACATTAATGAACCTGGCAAAAAAAAATAAGTTGAAGTAAAAAAGAAACAGACACAATCCTTTAAATTAGGAATTTATTTGGGTTTTTTGAAAAAAAAAAACAAACAACCAAGGACACGACCTTGTGTCCTCATAGCTAGTTACGGCCATGCATGACACAAGTAAGTTATTTTTTCATGACATGTGCACCGTTTTTGCCAAGATTTTTAATTTGGAGGAAAAAAATCAGATTGAAAAGCAAAATAATTTTTTGATAATACCAACGCAGTCAGCACTAGGATACGTGAATTAGAAGGTAAAATATCCAAATCTCCCCCTTTGAGGAAATGCTCAAGCGCCTGCATGCTACCATCATGTGGAATATTCGTGTAAAATAATCTCATCAAAATGAACCCTTAAAGAATCAACTATATAAATCATATCTCCAGTATCCTGAACATATGAAGGGAGCCCACAGACAATAGATCAAACAAAGAAATCAACAAAACTCGAAAGTGTAGAAGTCAGTGAGTCTATACCTGCAGCGAGTCTGTGTGTGTGTGTGTGTAACATTTGTTCAAGTTTATCTTTGTTATGAAAAGTTATTTTATTGAGGTACATGTTTTAAAAAAATATATATATTTGGTACGTTATACACACAAACATAAATGCATTATTTTTTAAGTATATTTAAAGGCACAGCCATGGGTGCCTCTTTAGCCCCAAATTACGCTAATTTATATGTTGGATATCTGGAGGAATTATTTATTCTGAATCCAGAAATCAGTTTATTCAACATATTGCAGTGTGGAAGAGATACACTGATTATATTTTTGTTCTATGGAAAGGAAATATCCATCAGCTTCAGCAATTTCATCTTTTTTAAAATTATTGCAATGAACACCTCACATTTACCATGCAACATGATTATGAGCGGATTCATTTCTTGGATCTCTGGATCATTAAAGATGGGGACTATCTGTATACCAACTTGTACAGAAAACCTACTGATTGTAAAACATTGTTACAAGCAAATAGCTTTCACCCACTACACCTAAAGAACAGTCTACCTTACAGTCAGTTCTGCAGAATTAGGCGAAACTCTAAACGCGAGTCTGATTTTGAAAAAAATCTTTCAGATATGAGGGTCAGATTTAAAAATATAGGTTATAAAAACAAATATCTTAATACTGTCGTCACTAAGATCTCTTCAAAATCTCGAGATGAAATTTTTCTTAAAGACAAATCTAAAATGAATACTAATCCGGTTATGCTAATTACAAAATATTCCAAATGCGCAGAGAAATTAAAAGGAGTAATCAAAACTAAGCATTCCTTGAAATTTAGAATAGCTGAACACCGAAGCTCGATTCAATGCAGAAACACTATTTATCCTGTTGCTGCACATTCCATTGAAGCTCAACACCCTATCTCCTCTTTACGTTATTGGGGGATTGAAAAAGTTAATTTATCTGTTTTATTTTTGCATATATTTAAATAGGGATAAAATCAGTAATAAATAGTTTTTAATGGAAACATCGGTAAAAATCAGAAGGAAAAAATCTCAGTATACACGTGGAATATGATGCGTAGCAGTTCTGGTTTCTGATTAAGTTTAATATCCCTGGCCACATTTTCTCAAGTTAGCTGGCACTTTACAAAACGTTTGGGCAATCGCTGTGCTGACGGAAAGAGTATCTACAGAAGGTATGAACGTGACATGAGCACAAAACAAGCCAGGTTTATTCGCCTTGAAATCATAAAAATTAAAAAAAAATTGACAGAACTGGGCGGTGCAAGCCATGGCGAGACGAGTCAAAAATCACACTGGACATTTCCATTAATGCGTTCCATAAGTTTACCAAAGCATCACCATTTTCTGTCAAATATTTACGATTAAGATTGGCAGTGTTAGGCAGTGTTTTAGCTGATGGACAGTACAGTCGCACGAAGTCACCAATACATACCTCTCTGCAGTCTGCAACAAACAGTGGCTGTCCAGCAAAGCACAGGGCTCTGACAAACTCATTAACAGTCATTCTGCGCTCTCTTTTTATTAAAGCATGTGTAAAAGCTTCATAAACTAACTGCTTGTCTCTCAGTTAACTTTATGTTTTAGTTTAATGTGTCGCTTATTTTTCAGTATGTTGATTTATTGTCTCTGATAAAAACACTAATAATTTTTGGTAAACCCTGACATTACTTCAGAGGTAAAAACCAGAGTGTTTTAAAAGATAAACAAAGCTTGCAGTAAGAACACTGGTATGGTTGAATGGTCCATCATAGTTTACCCTGGCTTGCCATGTTTAATATGCTTTAGCATACCTCTCTGTGCTTTACAATGCTTGCCTATGCTTTCCCATGCTTTCACTGTGCTTCATTACACTTTGCTGTGCTTTTACTATGGGAAGCGTTTCTAAGGGATGTTTGTAATTGTTCTGTTCCTCCAATGCTGAGTTATTATCATTGTTCTCTAGATCTGTTTTTATAAATGATTGCAAACGTCAGGGGGAATATAAAAACAATAATCACAATGGCATTTGAATCACAAACTCTTTATAAATGATCTGGCTTCATTTAAAGTGTATTTCACTGGGCGTGAGCTGGGGGAAGGATAAGGCAGAAGAAGCAGCAAGGAGCAGTTAGTAGGACAGAATGTGGTCATTGACTGAGGGCGACGGTGCCGCACATCCCAGGGGCAGAGGACCCAGCAACCGAAACTGGATAGAAAGATGGTCACTGACTGAGGGCGGCGCTGCCGACACAACTCAGGGGCGAAGGACCCAGCGACCGAAAACACACGAGGGTTATGACTCGGAAAGCCGCCCCTCGAGAGGAGATGAGAGAGGTACCCAGCATCTGAGGCTTCTGTAAGGGGCGCTCGTAAAACCCCTGATTGGCCTAGACGTCACGCTGCCTGGGACCTGAAAATAAGGACAAAGCATTGAGGTTAGTATAGGACTCGGCACGAGTGACCACGTCCTGAAGAGAGGCAGAATAGAACGGAGCCTCGAGTGAGATAAGATGAGCGCAGAAGCTGCGACAGGACAGAGTTTGGCCGGGGGTCCGCTCTGACTCACGCGGTGAGAACCCCCTGAAGGTAAGGGAGGCGGATGCCTAGCCCTGAGGTCGGGGAAGTGAGACTCACTTGCCCCCCAAAGGATGGACCCCCGGCACCTCACGAAAACTCCCACACCGTGAGACAAACAAAAGACAGCACATGCCAACGCGTAACATAAACAAAAGACCAGAAGGACAAACAGGACAAACAGAGGGAGATTAGTAAATTTGTTAGTAGGATATGACTATGTGTATACCTGTCGCTCGGTGGAGAGGAAAATAGGGGAATCTGCTTGACAGCTGAATTAACTGACCGCGCTGAAATGGATCCGTCTGGAGGTACACAACTGAATGATGGAGTAAATTAGAACTGTGGATTCTGAGCTCATAAGGAGACCGAAGAGGGCTCAGATGCAGATGATCTCCATAGGTAGATCCTTGTATGGGGAGAAGTGGCGTTTCCGAAGAGTAGAATGAGCAAACTGAGAATGTTCATTGATGCGGACAGCGGGAAGGTGAGGCAGAAGGTAAGGCTCTTAAGAATCAGCTGTTAGGCAGATGGTCTCCATGAGGAGATCTTCGTAAGGGGACGAGCAAACTTTCCGAAGAGTAGAGATGAGTGAATGGAGAATGTCTGTTGATATGGGCAGGCAGGAAGGTGCAGCAGGGGGGGAACTTTTGAAGATTCCGCGAAGAGTCAGACGAACTACTGGTATGGAGAGAATGGTGGGAAGAGAGAAAATCCCTAGCTGGACGATGAAAGCCATGATCTGGTTTGATTGAAGGAATAGGATGAATCTGATTCTGGCACTGAACGTTTAAAACACTGACCAAGCTGTACAATATGAAGCTTTCGAAGGAGGGAGAGGGCTGCAGATATGAAATGCTGAGCAGATTGAAGGAGGTTACTGAGAGTATGATTCAGTCAAATAGCAGCTGGTGAAGCTGGGGAATCGGGGGGGGGGGCACGCAGCAGACGGGACCAGTCGACGTCACTTGGATACTAAAAGTGGAGGCAGAAGGGGAGCTGGAACTGACAGTTGAGGTAGCAGCTGGAACTGAACGAACGTGTGTAAATCGACTGCTGGGGAAGCTCAGCACGCTTTGTGCTCCATTTTCTGGAATGGAGGACAGAGATGAGATGTTGACTATCCTATGTGTCAGTTAATACGGGATCGATCTGCGGTCTGCTACTATCATGTCTGCTTGAAATGGAAAAGGTGAACTCACATTGAGAGACTGGGTTTCACAACTCCAGTTATTCTCCTAGTAGTGGAACTCCTTAACTCATAAACAAGACAGATTTCCAGTCTCACACCGCATCTCTCACCATGTATTAATGCTGTAATATTTGAGAGGATGTGTGGACATATGAATAGATTGCTGAGAAAGTCAAGCACCTCGTATTTTTGATTAGATGGGGATTAGCATTAGCCTTGACTGCGGAATGCTTCCACGATCTTCGTATTGGAGGAAAGCGGAAGCGTTGGAAGATCTGGAGTAGTGTAGGTACAGATTTAGACTGTAAACTAAAGCAACTTGCATGCTATAATAGTGAGTAGATCTGAAGAGGGAGCAGAGATCTGCTGCAGTGAGGAGCAATTAACAGTAGAGGACGGGATCTGCTGAACGGTGCAGAGATGTGAGGAAGTAAACAAAGAAGTGCTGTCAATAATGAGCGGTGGTCTGCTGTAGAGAGAGAGAGAGAGAGAGAGAGAGAGAGAGAGATCTGCTGAAGCAGGGATCTGTAATAGTGAATGGTGGATTGCCATCGGTAGTGTGATGATCTGCTATAGAGCGTAGAGATCTGCTGAATGCGGTGGATATTGGTCTTTGAGTTAAAGTGATTTAGATGAAGCCAGAGATGAAGAATGCATAGAGCTGAGGCCGCTGTAGAACCTAAGAGGATGAAGAATCCGTTGCTCTGAGGCTGTCGAAAAATCTATTGATTTGGTCGGGAGCAGTCCGTGTATTGTCTAATCGCAGGATAGGACACTTGACTGAAATGATGATAGTTGTAGGTTTCCGTTTCTGACTGGCAGCTCACGGTAACTTGAAGGTTGAATAAAGTGCCTTGGTGAAGTTTGTCGGTTTGAAGGAGAGGAGCCAGATGAGGAAGCACGAATCCGAGAACAGGAAGAGGTCGCTGGGATGGAAGCCTGGTGCAGGGAAGCTGGAAGTTAATGTGACAGTAGATTCGGAGCATCTCAGAAAGCCGACAAGTGCGTGGCTTCATGACCATGTCCTCAAAGGGGCGGGGGGGGTAAGAGTTGAATTGAAGAATGTCATTTGATATAGATAGACAAAGGATGAGGCAGGAGGGGAGCTCCCGAGAATCCATCAGAGAGAGAACTGCGGGAATAGATAGAAAAGCTGTAGTGTCCGAGCTTCGCAGCGATACCAAACTGGTTTAATGTATAGAGAGAGAACTTGTGGTATTATACTGCCATCCAGAGGTTATGATTGGAATTAAACCATTGACTTGAGTGAAGCAGGGTAGAATCTATGAAGTTATTACGATTAAATCCTTATCTATGTAGAACAACATTTGCTTATTCCTTTAGATTTGAATAATAAATATTCTAGACATGTTTAGGACAGTTAGTCATGAATATAAATAAGTTAACGCAGTATTTAGATGTCATGGTTCGGCGCGTTGAATTCGTCTCCGCCAGTTGTGAAAGCGCAGCAACAGGAAGCCGGAAGATTGCAATGCTGAGGCGCAGAGCACGCAGAGCCTGATGAAGCTGCCTGGTCACCATGACAACTTACCACTCCCGCAGTCACTCAATGAGGGCGCGCCGTGGTAACCATAGTCTGTGAGGCGCCGGTGGAAAAGTTACAGTACAATAGTGTCGTTGGAGAATGTTGTGACCAGTCAAGTCACGAGCCGCCACTGGTTGAAAATGAAGTTTAGAATGGGCTGGATACGTTTTTTAAAAGGTTGAACGTAGCTGATGGAGGTCCAGGGCAGGATCTTCTGATGGAACGGTAATTGCGCTGGCTCTGTGGGAGCGGGGAGGGGCGTCTGATTGCAGGCGAGGAGTAAAGAAAGATTCCGCAGACAAAACTTCATGGTAGAATTAAATAGAGCTAAAGTAAGGCAATCGCAGACAACGGGAATGTCGATGTCATGTCGAAGGAGCTTGAAAGTTTAACGGAGGACCAGACTTTCTGATAAGGTTGCAAAGTTGAGTAATGAAGCTGCGCTTTGGACGGCTATGATGCCGAGGTGGAGACTGGATGGAACAGGAAAGAGTAATGTTGGAGCTCTTGGAGCCGAAAAGAGAAGCTGAATGAAAAGAAAGATCACCTGAGCGGGTAAGAAAATGATTGATAACACTATGTAACACAATTTTTGTTCCTGGGTAGTAAGTGTTATTTCCTAATTGCTTATGCCTCAAAAGTATAGAAAATGGCTATTATTCCCCACAAACTTTGCTTTTGTGACCAGGACAGTGATATTTTGAAATTTACCTATTTCCAATGAGAAAACGGGTGAATTTGTGTCTTTTCGTTCACATAAAGTCAGAAAAAACATATGAATCCAAATTAACATGTATTTATACTAAAGTAATACAAAAATGACTACAAAAGATTTAGAAGTGAGTAGTTTTTCGAGATTTACGATTATACTGTAAATCACTTTCACGAATCAGCCCCCAAATGTAGTCTCCCATCATGTTCTCGTTATACTGTCCTTGGTAGCGGCGTTCAAAGTCCAGTATGTCCTGGTGGAAGCGCCGCCTTGCTCCTCCGATGCGCTCCCATGTTCTCCTTGAATTTATCAAGATGAGCATCAAGGATATGGACTTTGAGGGACATCCTACAGCCCATTGTGCCGTAGTTCTTCACCAGAGTCTCAACCAGCTCCACATAGTTTTCGCCTTGTGATTGCCCAGGAAGACCCGAACCACTGCGACAAAGCTGTTCCAAGCCGCTTTCTCCTTACTAGTGAGCTTCTTGGGGAATTCATTGCACTCCAGGATCTTCTTTATCTGTGGTCCGGCGAAGACACCGGCTTTGACCTTTGCCTCAGACAGCTTAGGGAAGAAGTCTTGAAGGTACTTGAAGGCTGCCGACTCCTTATCTAGAGCTCTGACAAATTGTTTCATAAGGCCCAATTTGATGTGCAGTGGTGGCATCAGCACCTTCCGGGGTCCACCAGTGGCTCCCACTTGACGTTGTTCCTCCCCACAGAGAACTCGGGTCCGCTGTGGCCAGTCCCGCCTGTGGTAGTGCGCCTTGGTGTCCCTGCTGTCCCAAAGGCAAAGATAGCAGGAAACTTGATAAAACCGCCTTGGAGACCCGTCAGAATGCCACCATTTTGAAGTCTCCTATGATCTTGATGCCATCTCAGAAAAATGCAGATATGTATCCACTTAGGCAGCTGGAACTAAACTGAACTGGTGGGCTTAAGGCCCCTGTATTTATACTACTATTTATATTACTGGAAAGTTCTAGAAAGTTCTAGAAGTTACTCCAAGTTTACTCAGCACTGAATCTATCTGGAATGGTCTGGAAAATAGGTAAATTTCAAAATATCACTGTCCTGGTCACAAAAGCAATGTTTGTGGGGAATAATAGCCATTTTCTATACTTTTGAGGCATAAGCAATTAGGAAATAACACTTACTACCCAGGAACCAAAAAAAAAAAAAAAAATGTGTTACACGGTGTAATATCTTGGCAGCGATGTGCAGAGAAACGACCTGCAGTGAGCGAGGCAACGAAGTTTAGATATTAGCGGTGAAGCACGAAACGACGGCGTCTGAGCGTTTGCTACAAAAACGAAACACTAGACAGAAAAGGTGCAGGTGATCAGGTCTTAAATAGTAAATAGATGCTAATTAACGGGAGATTAGAAAATTAGAAGATTAGAAGATTAGAGGCCCCCAGCTCCACGCCCCCTGAACCTCGCAAGCTAACATTTGTTTTTTTTATTGTTGCAGAGCAACGAGATCCTCATTATGTAATTAATTGCACGTTTCTGTTTCACTATTGTGTTTTTCTTTGAATTAATCACATATACTTATATTGTTTTTGTTTAACAGTTATATGTTTATTTGAGCAACTATTTATTTCTGATTTGATTAAGCACGTCATTAGCTTTGGTTAAACACTTGTATGTATTTGAGCACGTGGATTTCTTGAATCGCTGATGATTTTAATTCACCGTAGCTGCAGGTCGTTGTGGTAACCCAGCACGCACGCATAAAAAAGAGACGGTTCCGAAATAAAAAGGGAGAAACAAAAGGATCAGATCGATGCAGCAGACGGATGAGCATCAGAAACATCCAGGGAGCTGCAGCGAAGCGGATCTGCAGGAGCTTTAAAGACCGTTTCTGGGAGCTGATTCCGTCCACGCTGAAAGGAGTGAGTGAAGGGCTGGAACAGTGAAACAAACACAGCTGTGAAGGTGGATAAAACTGCAGTGAAGCGGATACTGCGGGATTAAAGATCGTTCCTGGGAGCCGAATGTGTCGCTTTAGAAAGATACATTTACAGAAGGTTAAGCTAAACTGAAGACAATATGTGTGGTGGTGGTGGTGTTTGTTCTTAAGGCTGCTCTCTCTCCCTCCTGTTTCTCTACATATCTGATGCAGGGTTTATTTTATTTATTTATTTATTTATTTAATTTTAGTATTGTGTAACAAAGAAGGTGTTTTGGGGTTTTAACAATTGGTACTTTTTTAAATAGTTTTGATCCCTTTTAGTGCTTACCGCCTTTTATATTGTGGTGGAGCAATAGTAGGTGCAGCAGATGCAACTGCACACGGGCCCACGAGCTCAGAGGGACACGGAGGGGTTCGAAAGTTTATTCATCCATTTATTCATTTATTTATTAACAATGATAGTATCCGTCGCATTTACATTTGCAGATGTTATACGTCTTCATGGAAGGTTTTGGGGTACTATTCAGCACAGACATTTGCAGTTATATTCTGTGTGCGCGATTCATCCTGTAGTTTAGACGGAAGCTGTCCTGTGCTGCTGCGGGCACCAAAATAAACTACAGCAAATCAACATGCCTGTATTTATGATTTAAAAATAATAATGCGAGACAATTTCTGCAACTGTCTGTGCAGAATTGTGAATTCTGTAATAATTCGTGATCGCAGAATTGGGGAATCCTGGTAGTACTGGTGATTAATCCTGTTAGTTTATGATTAAAAAATAGTGTAGTGTTGGATGTAAAGCTGTACGCAAAATAAAATGAAAGTAGGCGAGTAGAAAACGTTCTTATTACGTACTGTTTCATACATGCTAACATCCTGACAATTAAATATAGTTAAATATTGAACACTTGATTTGGTATGTTTGATGCTTATAAGTAAGGGTTAAATTAACGTTTGGGGAGGGGGGCCCACAATAAGGTCCTGTAGTGGGGCCCATCTTCCTCTTCCTCCGCCACTGTGTAGAGTATCTTGGTTGTGGGGTCTTAGAAGGGCGAGCTGCAAGGGTACCTCCATCAGCATATTAGTACGACCTTGCTGGACCTGGACTGACCACCAGAGGGAGCTAAAACTGTACCATCCCTGAGCCCTGCTTTACATTGTGAGCAGGGGTGTGATGCTGTATGTAGAAGTGAGGAGTCGCCACAAAGCACTTAATAAAGTGATAACAATAATGATGGTAACCAGAACAATACCCATAAAATAAGGATTTAACAAAATTAAACAGTAAAATAGTCAAGTAGGAAAATATGCCATAGAGACAAGAGAATATCATTTTAGATAACTGGAGGTGCCAGGCTCTAAAAATGTGTTTTTAATCAAGCTTTAAAAACATCAACCGAAGGAGCTTCCCTTACAGTACTGGGCAGGTCATTCCAAATATAGCTGAAGGATCTCCCACCTGAGGGGTTTTATTATTCTTCTGAATAACGGGTCTAGAAAGTAACCTGGCATCCTCCGATCAGAGTGACCGATTGGTGTTAAAAGATCTTTAAGGTAAGGTGGAGCAAGGCCATTTAGAGCCTTATATACAGAGCATCAAAATAAACTTATCACTATTATAACACATTTATTTTCGGAACAAAATAAGGTATATAAATGATTGTGGCAGTCTGGCTCGCAGTGGTGAGGTGGATGACGTCACGGACCAGGAAGTAACTGACACCAAAACAGTGGATGGGCGGGTGAAGCTGAATGCTACGGCACTCAGCGTATTTATTAATAAACAAAACAAAAACAAAAGACAAAACAAAAAGGCGCTAGGGCCAAACGAATAAACAAACAAACAAGTAAGTGTCGTGCTGGCTAATCCAGCACGTTTTAGCAATTGTTAATTACGTTTTATTCACCTCGCACTCTTTCTCTCTCCGCTCTCCCGTACTCTCCTCTACACTCAACCTCGAGTGCAGAGAGCTGCAGGTCTATATACTCTGGCCGAGGGATTAACTAGTAGTTAATTATCTTATTATCCCTCGGCCAGAGTCTGCACGCGTTTGGTAAGGATGCATGACTGTCAGCTAGTTAAATAATCAGTAGCTGATCAGCCATGCATCCTCACAGGGTTTTAAATATAATAATAAAAAGACGCGCGCTTTTACCCGCGCCGCAAACAAAAATACAAATAATAATACATAGGGGCGGGACACTCCGCACATGCATACCCTTGTGCGCAGCACACATGGCCTTTTCGGCCACCTCCCCTTAGTCCCCAAAGTCCCGGTTAGCAGTCCCGGGCGCAGGAACAGGGGCAGCAACGGACCAAAGGTGGCGGCCACGGTGGGATGTCCTCCTCCCACCCAAACAGCCGTGGCGTTCAATGGCCCGCGCACAGGCCGGCTCATCTGGCCAAAAAATTTTTGGGGGTGGTCTCCAGACCTGCCCCCCCTTCTTCATGGCCGGCAGCTCCCCTCCGTGGGGCTCCGGCCACCCTCTCCTGCAGCGAAATTGCTGCGGGGGAAGCTGGTCTCCTGACCTCCCCCCTTCTTCATGGCTGGCAGCTGCCCTTCACGGGGCTCCAGCCACAGTATTTCCTGCCGCGAAAGTGCGGCTGGGGAAGCTGGTCTCCTGACCTCCCCCCCCTTTTCCATGGCCGGCAGCTCCCCTTCATGGGGCTCCAGCCACAGTATTTCCTGCCGCGAAAGTGCGGCTGGGGAAGCGGGTCTCCTGACCTCCCCCCTCTTTTCCGTGGCCGGCAGCTCCCCTTCATGGGGCTCCAGCCACAGTATTTCCTGCCGCATGGCAGGACTGGTAGCGACCCCAGGCAAAACAGGACCCTCGGGAGGCGAAGGTAGCAGCTGTAGACCTTCGGCAGGCAATGGCAGCAGCAGCGGACCCTCGGGGGGCAACGGCAGCCGCAGCGGACCCTCGGGGGGCGACGGCAGCAGCAGCGGACCCTCGGGGGGCGACGGCAGCAGCAGCAGCAGACCCTCAGGAGGCGACGGCAGCAGCAGCAGCGGACCCTCAGGGGGCGATGGCAGCCGCAGCGGACCCTCGGGGGCGACGGCAGCCGCAGCGGACCCTCGGGGTGATGGCAGCAGCAGCGACCCTCGGGAGGCGACGGCAGCAGCAGCAGCGACCCTCGGGGCGATGGCAGCAGCAGCAGCGGACCCTCGGGAGGCGACGGCAGCAGCAGCAGCGGACCCTCGGGAGGCGACGGCAGCAGCAGCAGCGGACCCTCGGGAGGTGAACTCGGGAGGGGAGCCCCTGGCCATGGAGGCGGCAGCGGGAGCTCCACTTCTCCCTCGCTCCCCTGTAGCTGGTGGCTCTCCAGGCGATGTGGAGCAACAGGCAGCCCCAGGTGATGCGGAGCAACAGGCAGCCCCAGGCGATGCGGAGCAACAGGCAGCCCCAGGCGAAGCGAGGCAGGCATCCTTGGGCGGTTGAGGCGGAACCAGCAGGTATTCACCCTCTGCTGGTGGAGCTGGGAGTGGCAAGCAGTCCTCCCACGGCGGCTGAGGCGGAACCAGCAGGCATTCACCCTCTGCTGGTGGAGGTGGGAGGGGCAAGCAGTCCTCCCACGGCGGTTGAGGCAGAACCAGCAGGCATTCACCCTCTGCTGGTGGAGGTGGGAGGGGCAAGCAGTCCTCCCATGGCGGTGGAGGCGGAACCAGCAGGCATTCACCCTCTGCTGGTGGAGGTGGCGGAGGCAGAGGCAGCTCTTGCTGCTCTGCTCCTGGTGATGGTGGAGACAGAAGCAGCTCCTGCTGCTCTGCTCCTGGTGGTGGTGGAGACAGAGGCAGCTCCTGCTGCTCTGCTCCTGACGGTGGTGGAGACAGAGGCAGCTCCTGCTGCTCTGCTCCTGGTGGTGGAGACGGTAGCAATGGCTCCTCTCCCTCGGGCGCTGGAGATGGCAGCAATGGCTCCTCTCCCTCTGGTGCTGGAGAAGGCAGCGATGACTCTTCTCCCTCTGGCGCTGGAGAAGGCAGCGATGGCTCCTCTCCCTCTGGCGCTGGAGACGGCAGCGATGACTCTTCTCCCTCTGGCGCTGGAGAAGGCAGCGATGGCTCCTCTCCCTTTGGCGCTGGAGACGGCAGCGATGGCTCCTCTCCCTCTGGCGCTGGAGATGGCAGCGATGGCTCCTCTCCCTCTGGCGCTGGAGAAGGCAGCGATGACTCTTCTCCCTCTGGCGCTGGAGAAGGCAGCGATGACTCCTCTCCCTCTGGCGCTGGAGATGGCAGCGGCTGGGCTTTTCCCGATGGAGCTGGAGATAGCGGTAACCCTGCCATATCTGCAGCCAGGTAGCGGATTACCATGTCCGCAACCTCCGGGAGGGACACTGGGCAGTGTTGCTTTTCCCAGGCTTCCCATCGCTCTCCATCTCTGGCCCACAGGAGGTTGATCACATCGGGGAGGGCCTCTTCAGCATTCCTCCCAGGCTCCACCAGCCAGCCCCAGATTCCCTCAGAGGAGAGTGAACTCCTCTTAGCCAGCGGGCCCTCTCCCCCTGACGCCAGACGCTCAGGCTCCTCCATCTCCTGCCATGGAGGGGTTGGTCTGGTGCCACGTGCCCCGACCTCACCAACCGCTGAGCACCACTCCTCACCCTTCAGGCAGGTGAGGCAGACGTCCAGTGTGGCAAGGTAAGGCTGCTGTTGCTGCGCCTCCTGCTGCTGTTTTTGCTGCTGCTGCTGCTTTCTCCTCCGGCTACTTTTCCCCATTTTTATTTATTTATTTATTTATTTTTTCCAAAAAAAAACACACAAAAATACTTTTTGAAAAAACCAAAAAAAAAACGCCCTTATCCTTTCCTGGTCCGGCTGTTGGAGGCGTTGTTTGTCCCACTTCTAACACCATATGTGGCAGTCTGGCTCGCAGTGGTGAGGTGGATGATGTCACGGACCAGGAAGTAACTGACACCAAAACAGTGGATGGGCGGGTGAAGCTGAATGCTACGGCACTCAGCGTATTTATTAATAAACAAAACAAAAACAAAAGACAAAACAAAAAGGCGCGAGGGCCAAACGAATAAACAAACAAACAAGTAAGTGTCGTGCTGGCTAATCCAGCACTTTTTAGCAATTGTTAATTACATTTTATTCACCTCGCACTCTTTCTCTCTCCGCTCTCCCGTACTCTCCTCTACACTCAACCTCGAGTGCAGAGAGCTGCAGGTCTATATACTCTGGCCGAGGGATTAACTAGTAGTTAATTATCTTATTATCCCTCGGCCAGAGTCTGCACGCGTTTGGTAAGGATGCATGACTGTCAGCTAGTTAAATAATCAGTAGCTGATCAGCCATGCATCCTCACAGGGTTTTTAAATATAATAATAAAAGACGCGGCGCTTTTACCCGCGCCGCAAACAAAAATACAAATAATAATACATAGGGGCGGGACACTCCGCCACAATGATGGACATCGAGTAAGTGTTTTTTTTTTTTAATCACTCGATCAATCATCCTTGACCTTGACACGCTTGAGTGACTGTGACTGAAGCAGATGCACTTAATCACCTAATTAGTGAGACAGTTGATTGGACACTGGATATGGAGTGATTTCAGCTGTTTAATTGCATTGAATAAAAGCAATAAAGAAAATCACAGAAAAAAAACAATATGCCACGTCTGTCAAGAGAGCAGCGCCTTCATGCAATCGGCATGTTGGAGGCTGGACTAGGGCATCGTACTGTGGCTCGCCGTCTTGGGTGCTCACAGCCAGCAATTTCAAACCTGGTGAGACGGTATAACCAGACACACTGTCAATGACAGGCCATGAACTGGGAGACCAAGAGTCACAACACCTGCCCAAGATCGACAGATCATTTTGCAGCATCTTCATGATGTCAATTGTTAATCACCACAATAAAAATTCACTGCACCTGCTCTAAAACAGAGTTTGTAACTTTGATCACATCTAGTGAATTTTATAGAAATATAAGTGATACGTTTTTTTTTTATACTTGGTATAGGTTAATAACACCACCTTAAAATCTATCCTAAATCGGACAGGAAATCACTGCTGAGGATTAAAAGGATACAGCAACAAACAATTTTAGCAGCAGCAAAGACAAACCAGACACATCTCAATACTTAACTATATTAAAAAATGACTGGTATTAACTATCTTTGTGTAAACGTGAGAGAATAAATAGTTTATTACTGATAGATTATCACTGCTATGGTTTCACACATCCTAGTATATTTCACTTGGCACCCTTCATCGTTCCAGCAGTGGAGGGGATCTTCATAGACTAGATGTGCACAATCCTCCCCAACATTCTTGTCATTAGGCTCTCCACTGGCCCAGTACCTGAAAGAGATGAGGAGCAATGCCAGTCAGTATCACAGCACTAAACTGGACATGCTCGCTGCAACACTTAATCAGCACTTAGTGAAAGAGATGAGGAGCAATGCCAGTCAGTATCACACAATGTCAGTAGAAAATGACTAGGTTGTTTGCTGCTGTATCCTTTTAATCCTCAGCAGTGATTTCAGAATGAGATTGAAGCTCTTACTTTGCCTTAGCATTGAGAGGAGTGCCGTCCACCCAGAGCCAGGTTCCTTCAGTAACAGCATCAGTCAGGCCAATCCAGTAGCGATTCCTTGCAGTCTGGGCTTTAGCTGTTTCAAATAAGAATCTCTAAACAGAAAATACTCCTGTCAGTTCTAGTGGAGATCTACCAGTCAGCTGCCCCCTTTTTTTGAGTAAAGAGCAAACCTTTCTTAAAATGACAGCAAGGGGGGTGACTAGCTTTCAGCTGATTATACGAGAGCCTGTCTGTGGCAGTGGGGGTTTCATAAAGCTCACATTGTCTTGTGTTCATGATGTCAGTGTGTGAACTCAGTGTTCTCTGCAGGATTGAAGGAGGGCAGGGTTTGGGTGGGAGGGCACTATTGCGTACCGAAGGGGCAACACCCCAGGGTTATTTATTACACTCAAAACACAAACAACTGTATGAACAGGGTTTTCTTTTATAGACATCACATTTTTCTGCATTAAATTGCTATCAAATGGTTTCCTGCAGGTCAGGTGTGATCTGATTCAGTTGAAATGTTTGGTGATAGACCAGTGACAATCACATACTCTAAATGCACACCCCGGGATTGAAGGGGCAGGGCGCCAGTGCTTCTCAAACTGAGGTACAGGGACCCCAGGAGGTCCGCGGAGGTGACCCAGGGGCTCCCCAGAAAATTCACTTTCACTGTTGAGGTGACAAACAGGCCTTGTGATACTGAGATACAGAACAATATACATTCAGTATTTACTATACTGCTGTGCAGTTTGAGAATCTCTAGTCTAGAGGCTATGGATGCTGAATGGCCAGCAGAACCCTAGAAGCACAGGGGGTAGAAGACTTAAACCCAGGAAACAAGGCAAATTCCAGCCACTTTTCCAGCAGCTACTTGGAGGAGTGGAGACATTTTCAAGCAATTTGATTTGAGCAGCTTGGTTTGAAATTGTTTGAAAATGTCACAGTCAACTAGAGGCTTCAACAGCTGCCAGAAAAGCAGTTTCCTGAAAGCTGCCTGGTGTTTCATGAGCTTTAGAAACAGAGCTCTGTAAAGATGATGGTCAAACTGTACCTGCTCTGCCTCGCTCTCTATAATCACCAGGTGCCCCCCCATTGATGTGCAGTTATCACGGCTGGAGTTCCAGTCCATTGTATCAGTTGAGAAGTAGTAGCACTTTCCATTGAACGGCACCCACTTCTCTGGACAACAAACCCGCTCTGCACAATGAGAGAAAGAAGCAGTGCATGTTAAACAGAAACACCTGGAGATCTGAAGAAGGGGGCTGCACCTACAACACAGGGCTAGATTCTCAGCATTAGCATGATTTTATCAGAAAGATACTGCATCTCCCTTCCACTCCAACTAGTACTGGGACAGATCAGTAAATGGGGAGGGTTGCCTTATTTTTCCCCCTGTTTAATCTCATCACTCAGAGCCCTTGCTTGCTTCCTTGCATATTTTCCATGTTCGATGAATGCAGAACTAGGGGTGGGGCAGTGGTGACTGGACTGACAGCCAAGACTGATACCCCATTGAGTACCCCACCCCCAGTCGATGCTGTGCTCTTCAAACCAGTCAAACCTGACCCATCTGGATCCATGGAGAGAGAGAGACAGACAGACAGACAGACCCAGTAGATAGGTGAATGTTACCTATCTCCCTCTATCTCTTCTTTCCCTTATAGTCCAGTCTGTTAATGATAATAATAATGATGGGATTGTATAAAATTCACAACTCACCCTTTGAAGAGCCTTCTTTGAGAGGACAGTATTTATCCAAGATTGATGATTTGATCTTGATCAGAAAGCTCAGTATTGTTCTTTTTCAATTCTGAATTTTCTTTTTGGAATCTGCTATAGTTACTCTGCAGCTCAGAATGATTCTTGTTGAGGTTGCTGTAGTCACTGCTCAAGTCCTGGAGCTGATTCAGTAATGATGAATAATTTGCGAACAGGCTGGTGTATTTCTCAGGGTCTTCTTTAGTTCTGAAATCTGAGAAAAACAAACAAGCAAATAGACAAGCATGAATTACAGTTTTGTTCAGTCAAATGCACTCAACCAGCTTGTTCTGTACACTTTCAAAGCTGATTGAGAGACAAACATTTGAACTGTTTGAACTAAGCCCAAAAAAAACAAAAAAACAAATCCAATTCCCAAATTCAAGCTCATTGTCAAACAAGTATCAATTAATAGATTCAACACTTATGGTTGTTTATCCCTTACTGAAACCCAGCTAACAAACAGCAGTGTGTGAATACTCACGATAGACAGTGAGGGAGATGATGGCAGCCAGTAAGAGACAGCACAGGATGAGGAGGACCAGTGCAGGTCGTCTGTATGAAGAGGCTTTGCCAGCAGCACTCACAGGCGGTGTGGGGTCTGAGGAGAGAGAACACAGCACAGCTCCCTTTTTGTGGCCTTTTTTATAGTTTCCCCACATTGTCTAGATGAAGACATTTCTGAGTCAACATAAACTCCTAGATGTTTTTCATAGAATCCTTCTTCAGTATCTCCCATATGATATTTATAATGCACATTTGTATTGCCTGCGTGCAGTACCTTACAGTTTTCTCTATTAAATGTCAATTGCCATGTGTCTGCCCAGTTCTGAATGCTGTCTAAATCATTTTGAATGACCTTTGCTGCTGCAACAGTGTTTGTCATTCCTCCTATTTTTGTGTCTTCTGCAAATTTAACAATTTTGCTTACTATACCAGAATCTAAGTCATTAATGTAGATTAGGAATAGCAGAGGACCTAATACTGATCCCTGTGGTACACCACTGGTTACATCACTCCATTTTGAGTTTTCTCTTCTAATCAGTACTTTCTGGTTTCTACATGTTAACCACTCCCTAATCCATGTGCATGCATTTCATTGAATCCCTACTGCGTTCAGTTTGAGAATTAATCTTTTATGCAGGACTTTGTCAAAAGCTTTCTGGAAATCTAAATAAACAATGTCATATGCTTTGCAATTATCCATTGTCGATATTGCATCCTCAAAAAAATCAAGCTGGTTAGTTAGACACGATCTCCCTTTCCTAAAACCATGCTGACTGTCTCCCTGGAAACTGTTACCATATAGGTAATTTTCCATTTTGGATCTTATTATAGTTTCCTTAAGTTTACATATAAACTTATGGAAACTTATGGAGACTAGGGTGTGTGAACTATGCATCAGCTGCAGAGTCACTTACAATTATGTCTCACCTGAAAGACACAGCACAAGGAGGTTAAGTGACTTGCTCAGGGTCACACAATGAGTCAGTGGCTGAGGTGGGATTTGAACTGGGGAACCTCCTGGTTATAAGCCCTTTTCTTTAACCACTGGACCACACAGCCTCCTCAGGCTGGAGCTAGGTAACCAGTGGAGTACAACAGGGATCAGTATTATTTAGCCCCCTTGGTAATGTTCATTTCTGTCTTTCTCTTGGCCTTTCTAACTTTTTTTGACTTGCGTTTGTAGTTCTCTTTAGTAGTACTCTTTCTGTGTACTTTGTTCTTGGTCCCTTTTAAACGTTATGTATAGTGCCTTTTTCCGTGGATATTTTTTAAAATTGATCTATTAAACCATTTTGTTTTAGATTTTGATTTGTGTACTTTTGGGATGTTATTGTTTTGCGCCTCTAGTACTACATTTTTTAAATTTAGCCATGCTTTCACTGTGGATGTGTTCTCTATTTTGCTCCAGTCTACTTCTGTTATTCTCTGCTTCTTTCCCTCATAGTTGGCCTTTTTAAAATTGTAAACCTTAGCTTTAGTCGTTGCTTTTGTGGTTTTAAAAAGCTATTCAAATGAGACCATGTTGTGATCTGAGTTTGCCAGTGGTTCTCTGACCTCTGCTGTTTTAGTTATTCTGTCTTTGTTATTTGAAAAGACTAAATCAAGGCATGCCTCCCCTCTAGTTGGTGCCTTGACAAACTGCGTTAGGAAGCAGTGTTTCTGCTCAGGCCATGCTTATACCAGCTCCATTATATCAGTGTTGCAGTCTGCAGTGCACAATCCTTCACCTTAGGGCAGTGCAACGTTAATATACTTCTCCATCCCCCCACAGTCACTCTTATTGGCATCGTCAGGAAGCCTGGCAAAAAATGATCTAAGCAGAAACAGCAAAAGAGATGTAATACGATACTAAGGAGGTCAGAAATTAAATGAAAATGTTGAATTGTTGATATGAAGAAGTACCCATTTCCAAAGAAGCCATGCAAGTTAAAATCTCACAATCTCCTTGTGTGATCTTTACAGGATCCAAGCATTGCCCTTCGGGCATTTTCATGTCTTATCCAGGGCATGCAACCAATATTCTGCTCCAACTCCTGTTTAAATCTGATAAAAGGTGGTTTCATGTCTGCAAATCCTGGCAGTGAAAGTTAACCTCGCAAACTGTTTGTGTGACCCTTGCATCCCCCAAGCAGAACCCCTCTGGCATGTTCATGTTTTGTGGAGGACATGCATGCAATTACACGTCCATTGTTCTGCCTTTTAAAATTGCATTTCTGGACCTGCACTCTCCTATAGCACGATGTGAGATATCTGTTATAAACCCAGGCAATAATAATAATGATGCTTTCTGTTTTCATTTCTCAGCGATCTCACCCGCAGTGGTGGTATCGGAGGCTGCCTTTGTCTTCGGCGGCGTGGTGCTCGGAGCTCCTGCAAACTGCACGGCAGCGTAGATGACGGCATCTTCCCTTCCTGCGCGAGAGAACCAAACACACACAAAACAACACATTTAATCACAATAAAGAGAAACAGTATCTCCTTGTGTGTCTCTCTTGGGAGCACTGTCTTTTTTTTATTGTGATACACACAATATTAACAGTATTTTATAGAATACAATCAATAACCCCCGGCCTGTAAGGCTGTTTTATTTTCATTCTAGTATATTATAGATTTTTGCTAAGAAAGCATTCACACATAGGCGACACAGAATAATGGAGTTCGGACCCTTTTATTGGAAATTATAGGCCTACTCCCCAAGTTCCTCAGCCTAGTATCTAGCTTGCAAATAGAAATGCTGTTGCCCGATGCAAATATATATATATTAATACACCAAAAAGTGTTATTTTATACCATGTATTTATTCGTTTTAGTTTTTTGCTAACATATATTTATATGTGTGCACGTAATAATTTATTTTTTTATTTAAGATATATATGCATGGTAAAATATTCCAGATCGGGGCACACGGACTGCCTATAAAATACTCAACTAAGTGCAATGCCATGAAATAAACTAGCAAAGCTGGTTTAATTTTGATTTCTGTTTTTGATTACAACATTAGCTTTATACATGATCTAGTCAGTTGCAGCTCGTGCGGTGGGGCCCAGGTTGTTTTAAAGGGAGTAAACACACGGGCTGTTTCGACACCGTTCTGATTGGACCACAACAAGTACAAAACAGGGAAGGGGTGGCATTCCGAAGAAGTATTGTAGATAATCACTTCTAAAAACACCCTGAGAAGAGCACCGTTTATTTTATTTTTCAATGTGCCCCCAGGTCCTACTACGTAAAATAACACTTAACTCACATTCTACCCACTGTGTCCCTACTCCTCAATATCCCTGCTCGCCCCTAAGAAACACCAGTGTAGAGTCCCCTCAAATTAAAGGGAATGAAATGACTTGGTGCTGCTGCTGCTGCCCCCCAAATAAATAAATAAATAAAATACGTCTCTCAAATGTGAAACCTACAATCGCATACTACAGGCTCTCCATGAATGACTGTAATGATGCCGACACCTTCCTTCATTATTAGTAGTTAACAGTGTTGTAGTCGTAATTTTATTTTACTATTACAATATCCGTACAGGCAGCAGATGCTTCAAATATAGTGACGACATTTATATGTGTATTATATGCACACATTATTATTTCAGCAAAAATAAACTGCCAGTACATTGTGGGACTTTCACATGTCTTCCACTATTCCGCTTAGTACGATACTAAAATTCTTAGTCCATAGCTAGAGTTAGACTAAGTTAGTCCCGTGCTTAGTATGCTCTAGAGGGCAGCAGCAGTTATTTTTGGGTTTGTTGCAATTGAGACCTTTTTTAGTACGCAGCTGGAGACTAACTTCAGCCGCCAAGTTCGTTGCAATTGGTATTTAACTTGCGTACTAGTTTAGTACGGAGCTGCGTACTAACCACGGGATCATCCCCAGTTAGTACGCTGCTTTCAGTTCGTTGCAATTGACCCTCTACAATTTGACTGGCAAAAGACAACGTTGGTTACTGGAGTTAAAAAAGATACCTTTTTTTGGCATCACTCCTGTTGCACGAGACTGGGGTTATCATGTTTCATTTTCTACGCTGCTCTTAATTACAACACCTCTGGACTTCCAAATGTTTCTATTCGATCAGACTGTTAGCGTCCTTTTTTTAAAGGGAGATGTAGCATTTCTGTGTTACAGGCGCCAGTGCCAACTGACCCGAAAAGAACAATTGACCATTCGAGTTGCAATCTGCAACACTGACATGCAAAAACAAAACAAAAAAAGAGTGATGAGCACTTTACATTTCCATCGCCCCTGCGGTGTTCAAACTTTATTCAAAGTATAAACACAAAGAAGCTTTATTCACAGTACAAATGAGAATTGAAAATATTAACAAGCGGGATCCACAAATATGTGATTGTATCTTTACATAATCCAGGCGCGTAGCGTCCATTGAGGCAGCCGAGGCGGCCGCCTCGGTAAAAATCGGCTCAATTCTTAATTGTGAAGACGACAAAAAAAAATAAAAAATGCTCAATTTAAAATCTCAATTTTAAAATATATATACACTACCAGTCAAAAGTTTTAGAACACCCCCATTTTTCCAGTTTTTATTGAAATTTAAGCAGTTCAAGTCCAGTGAATAACCAGAAATGGTACAAAGGTAAGCGGTAAACTGCCAGAGGTTAGAAAAAAAAGTTTAGGTTACCAAAAACTGAAAAATAATGTACATTTCAGAGTTATACAAAAAGGCCTTTTTCAGGGAACAAGTAATGGGTTAACAACTTACAGCTGTTCTGCAGCAATGGAAGTAAATTAAGCCTTGAAAGTTGATGCTAACAATTCCTACAGGTGTCCCAACTTTTGTTGATTACTTACAAACCCTCTGTTTGTATAAAAGCAGTGTTGGAACAGACTGTGTTACTATACCCTCTTAAGCATTATTTGGACAGTATTGTACTGCAGGAAGTAGTATATTGCTCTCATAATGGCGAGAAAAAGGCAATTAACAAAGGAAGACAGACAGACCATTATAACCCTTAAAAGTGTAGGTCTTTCCTTTAGAGAAATTGCAAAGAAAGCCAAGGTGTCAATCAGTACAGTTTCCTACACCATCAAAAGGCACTTGGAAACTGGAGGAAACTCTGACAGGAAGAGGTCTGGCAGACCCAAAGCCACAACAGAATCAGAAGACAAGTTTCTGAGAGTCAACAGCTTGCGTGATAGGCGGCTCACAGAACAACAGCTTCAAGCACAGCTTAACACTGGTCGAAGTAAGCAAGTCTCAGTTTCAACTGTGAAGAGAAGACTTCGAGCTGCAGGTTTGACAGGTCGAGTGGCAGTAAGAAAGCCATTGCTAAGATGGCAAAATAAGAAAAAGAGGCTTGCCTGGGCCATGAAGCACCGCCAGTGGACTACTGAAGACTGGAAGAAGGTCTTATGGACCGATGAATCAAAATTTGAAATCTTCGGTTCATCACGCAGGGTTTTTGTATGCCGTCGAGTAGGCGAAAGGATGGTTCCTCGGTGTGTGACACTAACTGTCAAACATGGAGGAGGAAGCATGATGGTCTGGGGCTCTTTTGCTGGATCCAGAGTCGGCGACTTGCACAGAGTGAGTGGCACCCTGAACCAAAACTGCTACCACAGCATTTTGCAGCGCCATGAAATACCCTCTGGTATATGCCTAGTTGGTCAGGGGTTCATCCTACAGCAAGATAATGACCCAAAACATACCTCCAGGCTATGTCAGAACTACCTTAGAAGAAAAGAACAAGACGGTAGGCTTCAAATCATGGAATGGCCAGCACAGTCTCCAGACTTAAACCCCATCGAGCTGGTTTGGGATGAACTGGACAGAAGGGTGAAAGCAAAGCAACCTACAAGTGCAACACATTTGTGGGAACTTCTGCAACAGTGTTGGGAAGAACTTTCCGAACAATATTTGATTTCCATTGTAGAAAGAATGCCACGTGTGTGTTCGGCTGTTATATCTGCAAAAGGTGGTTACTTTGAGTCAAAAATTTAGATTAAATTTTGTTAAACAAAACGATTCCATGATTTCTTTTTTATCTCCAATTGTTTATTTGTTCTATGCTTTAATTTCAGACTACATTGAGACATTAAACTGCGTAAATTTCAATAAAAACTGGAAAAATGGAGGTGTTCTAAAACTTTTGACCGGTAGTGTGTATGTATGTATATATACAGACGTGCTCAAATTTGTTGGTAGCCTTACAGCTCATTGAAATAATGCTTTATTCCTCCTGAAAAGTGATGAAATTAAAAGCTATTTTATCATGTATACTTGCATGCCTTTGGTATGTCATAGAATAAAGCAAAGAAGCTGTGAAAAGAGATGAATTATTGCTTATTCTACAAAGATATTCTAAAATGGCCTGGACACATTTGTTGGTACCCCTTAGAAAAGGTAATAAATAATTGGATTATAGTGATATTTCAAACTAATTAGTTTCTTTAATTAGTATCACACATGTCTCCAATCTTGTAATCAGTCATTCAGCCTATTTAAATGGAGAAAAGTAGTCACTGTGCTGTTTGGTATCATTGTGTGCACTACACTGAACATGGACCAGAGAAAGCAAAGGAGAGAGTTGTCTGAGGAGATCAGAAAGAAAATAATAGACAAGCATGGTAAAGGTAAAGGCTACAAGACCATCTCCAAGCAGCTTGATGTTCCTGTGACAACAGTTGCAAATATTATTAAAAGTTTAAGGTCCATGGAACTGTAGCCAACCTCCCCTGGGTGCGGCCGCAAGAGGAAAATTGACCCCAGATTGAACAGAAGGATAGTGCGAATGGTAGAAAAAGAACCAAGGATAACTGCCAAAGAGATACAAGCTGAACTCCGAGGTGAAGGTACGTCAGTTTCTGATCGCACCATCCGTCGCTTTTTGAGTGAAAGTGGGCTCCATGGAAGAAGACCCAGGAGGACTCCACTTTTGAAAGAAAACATAAAAAGCCAGACTGGAATTTGCTAAAATGCATATTGACAAGCAACAATCCTTCTGGGAGAATGTCCTTTGGACAGATGAGTCAAAACTGGAGCTTTTTGGCAAGTCACATCAGCTCTATGTTCACAGACGAAAGCTTTCAAAGAAAAGAACACCATACCTACAGTGAAACATGGAGGAGGCTCGTTATGTTTTGGGGCTGCTTTGCTGCGCCTGGCACAGGGTGCCTTGAATCTGTGCAGGGCACAATGAAATCTCAAGACTATCAAGGCATTCTGGAGCGAAACGTACTGCCCAGTGTCAGAAAGCTCTGTCTCAGTCGCAGGTCATGGGTCCTCCAACAGGATAATGACCCAAAAACACACAGCTAAAAGCACCCAAGAATGGATAAGAACAAAACATTGGACTATTCTGAAGTGGCCTTCTATGAGTCCTGATCTGAATCCTATCGAACATCTATGGAAAGAGCTGAAACTTGCAGTCTGGAGAAGGCACCCATCAAACCTGAGACAGCTGGAGCAGTTTGCTCAGGAAGAGTGGGTCAAACTACCTGTTAACAGGTGCAGAAGTCTCATTGAGAGCTACAGAAAACGTTTCATTGCAGTGATTGCCTCTAAAGGTTGTGCAACAAAATATTAGGTTAAGGGTCCCATCATTTTTGTCCATGCCATTTTCATTTGTTTTCTTATTTACAATATTATGTTGAATAAAAAATCAAAAGCAAAGTCTGATTTCTATTAAATATGGAATAAACAATGGTGGATGCCAATTACTTTTGTCAGTTTCAAGTTATTTCTTTGAAAATTGTGCATTCTTCGTTTTTTGTGGAGGGGTACCAACAAATTTGAGCACGTCTATATATATATATATATATATATATATATATATATATATATAATCTTATTTTTAATTTCTTCACATTACTGTTATCTCGGCTGTACAGACACTGCGGTATGTAAAATTCGCGCCACAAAGACGTTTCTCATTAGTCAGTTTCCCAAGTTACTCTGTACTCTGGTTTACAGTGCAGCACCAACATGAAACGGAGAAAAAAACAAACAATTACACATTTCTTTCTAAAGAAGCCAACTCTTGGTAAGAATCAATGTTAAGTGAATTTATCATGTATATTGTTGTTTTTCCCCTGCGCAATGTGATGTTTAGCTGCAATACGTTTTGTATTACTTGTACTGTAACACTTGAAATGTATTTGCTTACGATTGTAAGTCGCCCTGGATAAGGGCGTCTGCTAAAAATAAATAAATAAATAATAATAATAATAATAATAAATCTTTTTTTTTTTTTTTTTTTTCATGTAGAATGTTTTAACGCCAGCACAGCAAAAATCCAAGTACCTGTTTTTATGATGACATTAAATGTGTACCTAAGCTGGGATAGCTGGCTGTATGGTGTGTTTTTTTTTTTCTCGTCACTTTAACTGGACAGTCAGCTCGTCCAAGTATTACCCTACCTGCCATAGCATAGTGGCTGTGTATTTGCATTTATAGCGACCCAGCCTCTGCACTAGGCAGCACCAGGACCTCTGCGACCGGTTTCCCCCACCTGAAGTACTGTACTACTTCCTATCGTCGATTTACATTGACAAAAGAATATTAGAATTGAGTGAGAAACTGTGTAAACGTTCAAAGGAGATCTAGCATTCAGAGGTGGGAACATCACATTATTATTATTATTATTATTGTTGTTGTTGTTGTTGTTGTTGTTATTTTTGGTGAATACCTTGTCAAAGTACTATAGTCATACAAATATTGTACACACAGCCATTAATAGGTTAAACCCAGCTGTCAGAGTCCAGAGCTCTAACTACGACTACCACAGCCAGGGCCGGATTAACCTTTTGTGGGCCTGGCACCAAACAGATTTGTGGGCCCCCATTTGTGGAACCATTGTAAAAGACAGGGGATCGACACAGAAGTTGTCTTTGACACATCACGTTTTTGAGTGCCGCTTACATTTTTTTTCATCATTTTCTTAGTCACTTGTTCCTTGATGTTTACTCTCCCGCTCTGAAACAGTGCATGCACAGGTAATACACCGATGTAGTGTACACTCAACACACTACTAGTCACTTTCAAAACACTCTCAAGCTCAAAACACGTTGCTTTTTACAGTTATGGTATTACATTTGTATTTTCCCCAAACGTTTTTCAGCTAAAGCGAACTGAATTAACTAACATAACAATGTACTAATAGAAACTGTAACCGTACAAATGTACTGTATATCAAAGTACGGAGTTGAAATACAGAGCAAACAAAAAATAAAAATTACCAAAATTAACTATACACAAAAAAACAGTACTACATACAGAAACACACACACAGACAAATACAGTAAATTGGAGTCTATGGCTAATGGATGCCTTCTTTCAAGCATACTGGTTTGAGTTCCTTTGCTTCAAAAACAACAATCATTCTCGAGGGATTACACATTTTTTTCGCTATACAACATGTTTTGAATATGTAATCTTGTTTAATACAACTTTTTTAATGAACAAAAAGTTTAATTAATATAACAAATAGTAACATACTGATGTACATACTGATAGAATGTGTCTATTTTGTGGCTCACCTTTGTCATTTTTTTGTGTACCTTGTGTTTGTACATTAGTTAGCCGCCTGTAATGAAAAAATGCTGGCACTGTCTCCGAAAATTAGCCTTTCTTCCACTGTTCCCTTTAAGTGTATCTGGGTATTTCCCGTTTGATAAATAACTGAATATTTCTTGAAAGTTGGGCTTTCCTTTTCCACCAGTCCCAGTGTCAGCACCAGTCCCAGCAGTGCAAGCACCAGTCTCAACAGTGCAAGCACCAGCCCCAGCAGTGTCAGCTCCAGTCAGTGTCAGCACCAGTCAGAGTGTCAGCACCAGCCCCAGCAGTGTCAGCACCAGTCACACTGTCAGCACCAGTCCCAGCAGTGTCAGCACCAGTCAGTGTCAGCACCAGTCACAGTGTCAGCACCAGCCCCAGCAGTGTCAGCACCAGTCCCAGTGTCAGCACCAGTCCCAGTGTCAGTACCAGTCCCAGCAGTGTAAGCACCAGTCACACTGTCAGCACCAGTCAGTGTCAGCACCAGTCCCAGCAGTGTCAGCACCAGTGTCAGCAGTGTCAGCACCAGCCCCAGCAGTGTCAGCACCAGTCAGTGTCAGCACCAGTCACAGTGTCAGCACCAGTCCCAGCAGTGTCAGCACCAGTCCCAGTCGGCACCAGTCCCAGCAGTGTCGGCACCAGTCCCAGCAGTGTCAGCACCAGTCCCAGTGTCAACACCAGTCCCAGTGTCAGCACCAGTCAGTGTCAGCACCAGTCCCAGCAGTGTCAGCACCAGTCACAGTATCAGCACCAGTCCCAGTGTCAGCACCAGCCCCAGCAGTGTCAGCACCAGCCACACTGTCAGCACCAGTCACTGTCAGCACCAGTCCCAGCAGTGTCAGCACCAGTCACAGTATCAGCACCAGTCCTAGCAGTGTCAGCACCAGTCACACTGTCAGCACCAGTCCCAGCAGTGTCAGCACCAGCCCCAGCAGTGTCAGCACCAGCCACACTGTCAGCACCAGTCAGTGTCAGCACCAGTCCCAGCAGTGTCAGCACCAGTCCCAGCAGTGTCAGCACCAGTCACACTGTCAGCACCAGTCAGTGTCAGCACCATTCCCAGCAGTGTCAGCACCAGTCAGTGTCAGCACCAGTCCTAGCAGTGTCAGCACCAGTCTTACCAGTCAGCAGCAGTTACCAGTCCCAGCAGTGTAAGGCAACTTAAGTAGCAGTGAACCAAATGCAAGTCAATAAAGGTATGAACCCATCTACTTATTAATATTGATGTTATATTCTTGTCCTTTTAAAATAACATATTTCTGACAGTGTCAATATGGTCATTTTAGGTTGCTGTGGTTTTCCTGGGAGACAATTAGTTTTAATCTTTGAAATAATATGGGTCATCAAATTTTAACATTAACATCATCATCCAAGGGACTTAATATTGCTTTGCAGTTTGCATGAACAGTCTCCAGGTTTTATAAGATGATTACTTTTACCTTTGTAACATGAACAGGATCTGCAAGAGGTTTGTTCAATTTTTTTTTTTTGCCTCAGTAGAAATCTAATCCTAGCTACGCCCCTGTAATCTACATCTAAATCAAAATATTAAGGGATATATAGGATTTTGTTTCTCTTTATGTATTCATTGTGATGATATTTCATTTATATTACTGTAGAAATACGTAAAAATAACAGGTGCTGCCCGTGCTAGTTATTTCATGAAAAACACGTTTTATTTTCCATGACTCTTCATGCCAAAAAAAAAAACCCTTCAAAGGGTTGCAGCTGCTGAAACAAACCTGTTATGACATTTACCGCCTGCCACGGCTGTAATTACAAAGTCAGAGCGGTCCGTTACACTAACGGTAGATTTCCATGCCCTACAGACACTGCAAGCTGGGGGAAGATGTGACGCTTTCATAGTCCTCAATATGGTGCTACAGTGGAATGCAATGGTTCTGTATTATAGGACGAATGGTAGCACAGGTATACTACACTCTGCAATTCCATCATACTGTTTTATCCTATATACAGTCACCTCCAAAATTATTGGCACCCTTGATAAAGATGAGCAAAAAAGGCTGTATAAAATAAACAACACAGGTAATGAGCTATATTTTATGCTCAAATATATAGGAAAACCATATTCTTTTATTCTAATACAATTGCTCAGAGAAAAAGTTTTTTTTTATTAACAAGTAATTGTTAATTGTTTTCTCAAAAAGATAGGTGTCAGAATTATTGGCACCCCTAAAGATTCTTAACATTCTACTTCTTTAAGTTCATCTCAGTCTTAAGGAACTGTATTGTGGCCTTCCATGGCTTCCTGTTTCACTGGGGTATAAATCAGGCAATGGGTACAAAACAATAGCTCAAAAACTAAATATACCACTTACCACTATTAGGGCAATAATGAAGTTCAAAACCACTGGAACAGTGGTAAACTTGGCTGGTAGAGGATGCAAGTGTATCTTGCCCCCACGCACAGTGAGGCAGATGGTTGGAGAGGCAAAGGGAAATCCAAGGGCCACAGTTGGAGAATTACAGAACTTGGTTGCATCTTGGGGTCACCAAGTCTCCAAATCTACAATTAGATGCCACCTCCAGGCCAAAAGGCTATTTGGAAGGGTTGCCAGAAAAAAAAGCCTTTATTGAGAGCAACCAACAAACGTAAGCGCCTGGAGTTTGCTAAACGGCATTGGCACTTCAATTGGAACCGGGTGCTATGGTCAGATGAGACAAAAATAGAGCTCTTTGGCCATGCACACCAGCGGTGGGTTTGGCGTCGAAAGAAGGATGCGTGTGCAGAAAAGAACCTCATACCTACTGTAAAATATGCTGGTGGATCTTTGATGTTATGGGGCTGTTTTGCTTCCATTGGTCCTGGGGCCCTTGTTAAGGTCAACGGCATCATGAACTCTACCCAGTACCAGGACATTTTAACCAAAAACCTGGTTGCCTCTGCCAGGAGGCTGAAACTTGGCCGCAAGTGGATCTTCCAGCAAGACAATGACCCTAAGCACACATCAAAATCCACAAAGAAATGGTGAATTGACCACAAAAGCAACATTTTGCAATGGCCATCTCAGTCTCCGGACTTGAACCCCATTGAAAACCTGTGGTTTCAATTGAAGAGGGCAGTCCATAAGCGCAGACCGAAGGATATCAAGGATCTGGAAAGATTCTGTATGGAGGAATGGTCTAAGATCCCTCCCAATGTGTTCTCCAATCTCATTAAACATTATAGAAAAAGACTCAGTGCCATTATCCTTGCAAGGGGAGGGTGCACAAAGTACTGAAAACAAGGGTGCCAATAATTGTGACACTTCATTTTTTTTGGAAATAATTTGAGAAATGTGTAATTTTGGTTGATTCCATTGAATCATTAATAAAGTCAAATATATTCTACATGTTGGAAAATTACAATATAGCTTAATATACTGGTATTATTTATTTTATACAGTCTTTTTTGCTCATCTTTATCAAGGGTGCCAATAATTTTGGAGGTGACTGTATGTATATATGTGTGGATATATGTATATATGTGTGGATATATGTGTGTGTATATATATATAATTTTTAAGTTGGGTGGATTCCCACAACTGTAAACCAAAAAATATATAAAACATTAAAAATCAAAAATAAATAATAATAACAATAATAATCATAATAAATAAAACATTATTTTACCATCATTCTTGTTTTATTCTGATAGCTGGGGTTTTAGCAATGAAACCATCATGGACACAAATGTAATGCTTTCAAAGTTAGAGAAAACAAAACAACACAAAGTAACAATGATGAATCTTACCTGCGTCCAGCCTGTTGTGTTTTTGGGCACTGCTTTTCTCATTGACTACAATATCAGCGTAGACGATATCGTCAGACATCTTGTGGGATCCTGTCCGCACGGTAGTGTGTTGGGTTGGTGTGGGGTACAGTTAGCATGCACTGTACTAGGAGTGACTGAAACCAGCTGGAGCTTTCCTTCCCTGCAGTGTTACCATCAGTGACAGTTCCTCAAATTAGAGCTGCAGACAATACTATGCTTCACAGACAGGAAGTAGAGACAGTAACCTTTGCAAAACTAACTTCCTACATTTTATCTTATGTTTTCTTGTTTGTTTGTCATTAAGTGAGCCACTGTGATAGATAGCGAGCTAGACAGATAAAGATAGATAAACCATGACACACACAGACAGCATGCTCATGCAGATAGACAGATACCCCAAGATTACTGCCAATAACTAGTGCCAAAGAGAGTCCTAATCAAGTTTCCTAATTAGAACAAACCCCTGGATATACTGCCTGTACACTGGAGGAGCTCCACGTGTCTTTTTAATATCTATTACTATTCGATGAGCTTTCCCATTATCATCTGACTCTTAATCTGTTTTGATTAGGTAGGGCTGGGGTCGAAACGCCAATCTGTCATGATCTGAATGGAAGGAAAGCTGTTTGTGATTCTCTACAGTCAAAGCAGCTTGAAGAGAAAACTTGAGACCAATGAGAAGTCAATACTGGAGAAACAGAACTGCTCAGAATGATGCAAACACACAAGAGTGAAGGAAACATAAAGTACATATTCAATGAAGCTCTGGAAATACACAATAGTATCAATCATATTCAATCATATTCAATGAAGCTCTGTGGAAATACACACAATAGTATCAATCAATCATATTCAATGAAGCTCTGTGGAAATACACACAATAGTATCAATCATTCAATCATATTCAATGAAGCTCTGTGTGTAAACACAATAGTATCAATCATTCAATCATATTCAATGAAGCTCTGTGTGTAAACACACAATAGTATCAATCAATCAATCATATTCAATGAAGCTCTGTTTTTAAACACACAATAGTAAGGGCAATATCAAGTACTGTATATATTAAATTCCATTGGAAGCTCTTTTTACAAATAGATACTTTAGTGAGTGTAGCATGATTGTTGGACACCTTCTGTCTCTCTATGGCTTTAATGAAACTAAACTCAGGATAAAGTGAAACGTTAGGTTATTATCATAACCCTAGTTCCCTGAAATAGAAACATAACCATTACCGTATAGGTAATAACCTCTTTAAGACCCGAAACCTGAATAAGATATAACAAAACTGCTTGCAGAGTCTGTGACGCAGTAATGTCCTGCCCCAGAGGATTTTAATGAACTGCACACACAGATCATGGACGCAGTGAAGGTTAATGGTTACATTTCTATTCCAAGGAACCAGGGTTATGATAATAACCTAATGTTCCCTTTCAAGTATGAAACATAACCATTACTGTATGGGTCAGCATACCCAAGCCGTTGCAAGGGCAAGATTGCCATATGACCGGAATGCTATAAGGCTAAGCCTACGCTACCTTGTGTGTTATCATATGTAACCCCAGTAACAAGTAGCTAGGGCTACAAAATTAAGGGAGAAACTCGTCAGACATCTTGTGGGATCCTGTCTGGACAGTAGGGTGTTGGGGTGGTGCGGGGTACAGTTAGCAGGCACTGTACTAGGAGTGACTGAAAACAGCTGGAGCTTTCCTTCCCTGCAGTGTTAACATCAGTGACAGTTCCTCAAAATCAGAGCTGCAGACAATACTATGCTTCACGGACAGGAAGTAGAGACAGTCACCTTTGCAAAACTAACTTCCTACATTTTATCTTCTGTTTTATTGTTTGTTTACTGGAGTGTTACAAGGTAACCCGAGGCTGCCTTGTGCGTTACCATATGGAACCCCAGTAACAAGTAGCTAGGGCTAAAGAATTGAGGGAGAAACTCACCTCTATGCCTGTGTTACAACGGTCGAATGAGAAGCTGCCTTTAACACTCCGTTTCAAAACCAGGGTTTTGAGGATCCACAACCTAAGTCAGTAGAACCTAGTGAAGGTATGGGGAGTAGCCCACACCGCTGCACTGCATATGTCATTGACAGATACACCCTGGAATAAAGCCCACGAAGTTGCCATGCCCCTGAAGGAATGGGCAGTGAGCTTTCTGGAGGGGGCAAGTTGGCTCACTCATAGGCAGTCCTGACTGTGTCTGCTATCCATTTGGAAAGCCTCTGCTTAGACAGGGCTTGACCATGGGACTTCGACCCAGAGCAGACAAAACATTTTTTGGACTGCCTCCAACTTTTTGTCCTGTCAACGTAGTACGCAGGGGCCCGCACTGGGCAGAGCGTATGGAACTGCAGTTCCCTATCAGACTGGAAGGAAGCCTCCAATTCCACAGACTGGTTGAAATGGAAAGCCGCGATAGCTTTCGTCAAAAGGCAGAATTGGTATAGAGCGCAACCTTTGTCCTGGCCTCTGTAAATGTTACGCAGGCTATCGCTAAGGAGAAGCCTGCATCTTGCTCACCCGCTTTGCGAAGGTGATATTAAGCAAGAAAGCCGCTTTGAGTGATAATATTTCAGCTCAGCTGAATGCAGGGGTTCAATTGGAGGCTTCATGAATGCTTCAAGACCACATTAAGCCTCCAGCGAGGGACAATATCCTTCATAAGTGGCTGAAGCCGTCAAGCTCCTTTCAAAAATTGCCCCACCGGGAAGTGAACTCCTGGGGAGACAATCAATTTTGACGTAGCAAACTGAAATAGTTTACAGAAAGACCTTTAATGTAGAGGGGGATTTCCCTTCGTCAAACAGGTCCTGCAAAAACTGCAGTATAACTGCCATGGGACAGGTCGTGGGGTCAAACCCCCGAGGCAGGAACCACGTCTAAAAGACGCCCCACTGGGAAAGCGTGGATGCTGCTCTGGCATTTTGCAGGGTGTCATTGACCCTATTGGACAGACCCAGACAGCTCAATGCAGCAGTTCAGGGGCCAGACCAAGAGCTGCAGGCTCGATAGATCGGAATAACAGAAGGTCCCCCACGCCTGACCAAGCAGGTTGCGGTGCTTGGGCAGTCTCCATGGCTGGCCACTCAGGAGCTGCATCAGGGCTGAAAACCAGTCTCCTGGGCCAATAAGGGGCTACAAAAAGCACGTTAGCCCGGTCCTGCCTGCTTTTCTCCAGACACAGCAGAAGCATAACGAGTGGTAGGAAGGCATATAACAGCTGTCTCGGCCACAGGTGTGCAAAGGCATCTAATCGCCAGCGGGTCAACGCGTCCTGTTATGGAGAACAGGACAGTGGGTCGATTCCGGAACTCTCCCTGAGAGGAGGTCCGTCGCACAGTTTGTCACCCCGGGCAGGTGTACTGCCCGCAGTGAGGGGAGGTTCTCATGCACCCAGAACAAAAGTTTGTGGGTCATGCAATGGATTCTGGTAGACCTGATGCCGCCCTGGTGGTTTATATCGGTCACCACTGTTGTGTTGTCCGTACAGACAAACACATGTATCTCTCGAACATCCTGCAAAAAATTCTGTAAAGCCAGATAAACTGCCTACAGCTCCACAATATTAATGTGGAGACCCTGCCAAGGGGCGTTCTGCACCCCCTGCCATTCCACACAGCGCACCAGCCCAGGCTGGACGCATCAGTGGTTACGACCTCCCTGCTGGTGCCGCTGCCCAGTGCTACGCCGAGGTGTAGATGGGCAGGCTGTGTGGTCCAGTGGTTAAAGAAAAGGGCTTGTAACCAGTAGGTACCCGGTTCAAATCCCACCTCAGCCACTGACTCATTGTGTGACCCTGAGCAAGTCACTTAACCTCCTTGTGCTCCGTCTTTCGGGTGAGACGTATTTGTAAGTGACTCTGCAGCTGATGCATAGTTAACACACCCTCTTCTCTGTAAGTCGCCTTGGATAAAGGCGTCTGCTAAATAAACAAATAATAATAATAATAAGAATAAGAATAATAATACCAAGAGAGTACCTTTAGACAGTGATGAGACACTGTCAATAGGCATCACAGTTCAACATGGGCCAAAAAACCCTGCTGTTGGACTAGACCTGCAGAGTGCGCATGCAGAGGAGACCCAAAGAGAGGGTCTGAGAAACTACTGCCATCAAGCCCTGAAGTTTCTGGAACGTCACTACTGTAAACGCTCTGTTGAGCTGAAAGAGCTCTAAACAGGCGATTACTCTCTGCACTCTGTCGTCTGACAGAGTGGACAGCACGGCCCCAGAGTCCACGCACACGCCTAGGCTTCGGAGTCTGAATGGGACCAGGATAGCTTCCATGCACTTCAAAAAAGGCATAGGGAGCTAGAAAGGGAAAGGGTAGGGAAAGGGAAAGACCCAGAACTCGTACGCTGTTCCCTGAAAGGTGAACACAGGTACTTCCTGTGCTCTGGATTTATGGGGGTGTGGAAACCGGCGTCGTCGTGGTCCACTGTAGTGAACCAGTCACCTGGCCTGACTGACTGCAACAGTTGTTCCGTCGTCAACATTTTGAACCTCCTTCAGCTCAGATAAAGGTTGACCTATCTGAGGTGGAGGATCGGTTTGAAGCCACCATCCCACTTGGGCACCAGGAAGTACCGGGGGGTGGAACCCTTCCGGGTGTTTCACACAAATAGCCCGCTTTTGCAGCAGAGTTGTTACCTCCTGAGACACCACTGCGGCGTCTTGTGGGACTCCCTGCTTCTGTCCAAGGACTTTGCTCCAACAAGCAGTGTCGTGTCTCGGAAGTGATCCTTAAGCGTGCCGATTCAGCCAGAGCGTTCGTCGCATAGCTGGGCAACTTTAACAGCATTCTGATAGCCTACCACTCACATTTGCAGAGGTCCCTCCGACAACCACAGGCCATCACCACAACAGATGGATGAGTTGTGCCTGATCAATAAGAACCTGCTCCATCTGTCTAAACTGAAGAGGCAGGCAATATGTAGACACTGCGTTGGTAGCCGCACACTGGCAACTTTGGCTTTCCCAGGAACGCGTGCTTGTCGGGGACAAAGCGCTGCTGTTGGATTCCCCTATTACACCACGGCATACCTTTGGTCCCGCGGTGGACGAGATACTGCAGTGCTCACCGCACGCAGGAATCCACGAATGAGCTGGAACAATTGCTTCCCAAGCAACCACCCCAGTATGCAAACTACCAGCAAACTGGCTCCCCGGGCTCCAGCAGGTTGCGCCTGCTGCCAGAGGTGATAGACGACAGAGTGCAGAGAATAATCTTTCAGCTCGACACAGTAGTGACGTTCCAGAAACTTCTGGGCTTGATGGCAGCAGTTTCTCAGGGGGTAAGAGAATGGATTCTACAGCCTTGGGAATCAGTGCTAAAGATGCTGGTGCATGAAGAGGAAAGTGCAGGGCGCTCAGATCATTGTGAGCATAGCAGAGCTACAGACCCTGCAGCATATCCATGTCTTACCGGATCTGCAAATTATACTTGCCTAGTCCTGTTGGGGAAAAAAGCACATGCTTTTCCTCATTAAAGAGATTGCTACAGGACTGACGTAGATTCAGAAAAGTCTTTGAATCATTAGTGAATATGTTGGTCTTCTTTTAGTGCTTTTACAACGCCCTGCCTGTTCCACAGGACTGGGCCCGGTCTAATTGCGCAATGGCATGTTTAATGACAGATTTTCTTTTTCACGTTGTTTAGATTACGCTACATTTGATTCCAGTTTCAAGATTCTGATTTAAAATGCAAAATCAAATCCCATTATAAATGATAAAATGACCACTACCACACTGTAATATTTACAGACTAGAGTGCATTTAGAAAAAGCGAATTGAAGACATCTGTAAAGCTTTAATGAAAACTAAACTGTGTCTGAATGCAGTCCAAGATGGGATTGGATTGTATTGCAGAGCAACATTTGGAATAAAACACACATTTGTGTTTTCATTTATTTTTTTATTTTTAAATATACAAGTAGTACACAATCCATTTTTGCTTATTATTTATTTCTAAAAGCACAACAGAGGTAGCCAAGTGTGCGCTGAAAAGTCAAGATTCTTTTTCTCTTTAGCCCTCAGAGCACCTCTCTTTCTCTCCCTCGTTCTCTCTCTCTGTAGATCAGTGGGTTCCAGCTCTGCTCCTCAAGCGCCCTCATGGTTCCAGCTTTTTGATCTGAACTGGAACTAAATATGGAGTTTAACAGGTATTGTTTTCCACTGCACACAGGACAGCACTTGAAACAGGCTGTATCTACACTGATAGCGGAGTCTAGACTCTGCGCGCCGGCACTAGACTGCAATGCAAATTCAAAAAGAAAGCAAGAAACCAGCAAACAAACCAAAGCCTCGATTTCAGGAGCAGGGCGGAACACCAATCGCTACAGATAGACCGGGACTGACTGTAACAGACAGTAACTCTTCAAAAAGGAAAAAAAAAACCAAAAAAATAAATAAAACCTTGAGAAACGTTTGACTTCAAGTATTTTTATTTTCGTTTAAGGTTCTCCCCCTACCCCCCATATTGCCACCTGTTGTGTACTAAACAATAATATGTACAGAAGTTATTCAAGTCCTTGTCGTCCTTTGTTTTTCATTCATTCTAAAACCACGGTTTTTTCTTTGTATAGTTTTTATAAAAAGAAAAAAAGTTGTTCTGTGTCTGTCTTTGTATTTAAAAGTGAAAGTCCAAAAAAACAAACAAAACAAAAACACACAACAAGAAAATAAACCAAAATCATTTTTTTTTCTGGTCAGCGAAGTTCGAGAGAGGTGTGGTCTCAGTAAGCAGGGGGTATGAATTCAGCAGCTGCGTGCCAATCAGGATTGAAGGAATGTTGTGGGAGGGATTGCAGTTGGTTGGAATTCCCTTGTTAATCCAGAAGGGGGCACCGTTTCTACTGCTGTGCCACCTGCGGAGTGAAAGACACACAGTCCATTAAACATGAGCCTGACCCAGATGATGTAGCCCCAGAATGCGTCAATCTCATGAACGCACCATTACCCCCTCTTAGTCTTCAGTGTTCAAGGTCTACTCCGCTCCCTTCACAAAAATGCTCTTGTAACCATGTGTCACTATTTGAGCAGCACACAGCTGGCTATTCTCTGGCAGCAGCGTTTTTATTCACTATTCTTTGAATTTTACCTGCTGTGGCTGTGGCTCGGGTCCCCGGCTGGCCAATCGGCTGAGTATATTCCTCTCGGACATCTGCAGCCTCACGGCAACCGGCGGAATCCTGGCGATGGTTGCCGGGAGACGGGTCACATCAGCCTTCATGTCGCTTAATAACTCCTCCAACTGCTTAAGAACTGCGCAACAGGGAGAAATAATAAAAGATCCACTAAACATATGAATACATTTAAACCATTTAAAAAGACACCTGGTGTTATTCAGAATACTGGTAGAACAGAGCAGCACATCCTCACTGCTGCCCCAGTGCAGACCCACTCTGCAGCACAGCTGCTTCAGAAACTGGAAATAAGATCTTTTAAAAAGAAAACTAGAGCACTACAGGCTTCAAAATGGCAACCGCAAGGAAATGAATACATTATGAAGCAGTTAACATGGGAAGCCATGGATTCATTGCATGTCTGCCTGACTCTGTCTCTTCAAGTTTCAAGAACACTGATGCGTTACCTTTGTGCAGGACTGCATTGGCCGGCTTGTTCCCTGCCATGGACTCTTTGGACAGGTGCTGGTGGGACTCGGCCAGGCACTCGACCTCCGCAAACCTGGTGTTGAGAGCCATGGAGGGGTGGGAGGGGTCCTCGGACATGTTGAGGTAGGCAGCGCGCCGCAGCTGCTCCTCAATCACAAGGGCCTGCTCCAACAGCTAGAGAGGAGAGAGGAGAGGGGTTACAACTGCCAGCTCCTACGAAGATAGAGGCGCAGTTTACAGGACGAGACTGAGGATGGAGATGAGGGGGAAGAGAGAGAGAGAGAGAGCGAGCGAGAGAGGAGGTACACAGGACGACATTAAGGATGGCGATGGAGGGGAGAGTGTAGTACACAGGACGAGACTGAGGATGGGGATGGGGATGGGGATGGAGGGGGGAGTGTAGTATACAGGATGAGGTTGAGGATGGCGATGGAGGGGAGAGTGCAAGCCTCCGTCCTCACCTTGAACCTGCGTGCCAAGAACTTGTTTTTGATCTCCAGGAAGTTGCCCCGGTTCATCTCTCCCTTGAAGGGCTCGTTCAGGATCCCGTACTTGGGGTCGTTCTGAATGTCCTGCCAGCGAGCGTAGCCATGACTGAGGGGAGGGGTCAGGAAACAACACCACTACAAGTCTGCCCAACACTGGCAATGCAGTTCTACAGCCCTACAGCATCAGCATAGGAGGGGACAGGGCAGAGAGCATAACCATGAGAGAGTAAACTCAATACTAATGCAGGGTGCAGCCCCAGAGCAGCCTGCGAGCCCAGCTCTGGCAATGGGGTTCTTTACCCTCCTGCCCCCATACTGTGGGGTTAAAAGGACAGCAACCATATAATACAGGACCAGAAGAACCTGCCTACTGCTCACTCCCATCCTGCCGTACTACAGGGCACAGGTGCTCAGGTTTTTGGGCCACAGACATTTGTTTTCTCTCCAATGCCATCGCAGCTCACACTTCTCTTAATAGTTAAACCATTTACTTATTCTAAAATGTGAAATAAAATAACCCAAAATCCTTATCAAAATGGCACCCAAGACAGAGGGAGTGCACCGAGTAGAACACTGCAATGGCTTTACGCTATGAAGGATACTTGATGATGCCAGCGAGCAGCCAGTAGTCATGGCGACGGTGCCAGATCTCATAGGTCTTTTTGGTGACGGTGGCGGCGCGCTCTTCGTTTTGCCACAGCGAGTGCAGTTCTGAAAAACAGATGAACAACCCTGATTAAAAAACACCCAGAAAATACAAAGTGGCTTCACTGAAAAGGAGGGTTTGCATTTCTGAAAATTTAAATGCTTCTTCATAAATGGTGTGGGAATGAAACAGACACACTGACAAATTATACTTACAGACCTGCCAAGCAGTGGTGTGTTTGAGCTGGTACTTACAGCTCTGTGGGAGGCAGTGTGGTGCATGTGTGTGCAGTGTGTTTCTGGGCTGGTGTGCAGTGTGTTTCTGGGCTGGTGTTCCAGTGCGGCGGTGTGTGTTTATGGGGGGGAGGAGAGTGGCACACTGTTTTACCTGTGAAGCCCCCGTCAGCGATGTTGAACATGAACCGCTGCTTCATGGCTCTCTTCTTCTCCTCGCTCGGTTCCTTCACCAGCTCTCCGTTCTGCAGCTTCGATTCCGCTGCCAACGCTCCCCCTGCTCCCTTCTCAGCCTCCGGCTTCACTGCCTCCAGCTTCTCATCCTTTTGCTCTGGAAAGGACATCAATACAAATAAAAATAAGTTTTTTCAAATAAATATGCAGACACTTTATTCCTTCCAATTTCTGCATGGTTTCACAACATTGGCTAATGTGCTGCGGATCAATAAAATGTCGTGTATGATCGGCAATGAAATACCGAATGCTCTTGAGTGAAGCCTGCTGCCTCACCCACTGCAGGGAGCTGTGCTTTTACTGAGGAGACAGACACAAAACGGGCCTCACCTTTCTTCATGTCCACAGCAGGGCTGGTGTCCATCTTTTCAACAGGGAGATGCTTTTCCTCCTTCTCCTCCACTGCTGACAAAACAAGCAAAACAGATCACTAAAACACATCCCAACAGTTTAATAAAAAAAAAGTACCCTGGAGCTACTGTTACCAAGGTAGAACCAGAGACACTGATGAAGGCATTAGCTGAAACACACTGACTGCTGCTTGACGCTTCGTTTTACACCTCAGTTTAGGGACTGGTTTACAGCCCTGATCAGCACTAATCCTGGATTACCTCACCAAAACAACATCAGCTAGTCAAGATTAGTGCTGATCAACAAGTGTGAAAGCACAGTGGAAGAAGAAAGACTAAGGGATTAATTCATCAACGTGTTATTTTCTTTTGATATTTAACTGTTCTTTTTACCCTGAATATCTCTTTACAGTCAGTGTCATACGCTTAATGTGGAAATGTGAGAAACACGTCAATTGGGTAGCTAATTTGTTTAAAAACCAACAGCAACACTTACAGCATTCACTTAGCCCATCTGTCTACAGTAGGCTAGGCTACTTATCACTTTTGCATAGTGACAATAAAGATTCATTTTTTAGCCTAATCAAATGTGTCGTTTGTTTACTTTTCAATATCGAGATCCAATAAACATGGAGCTTTTTAAGAACAAGGATTGGACAAATCGAACAAACACATGCACTTTCATAAAAATGCCTGCCAATTTCTAAAGAAAACAGGACTGAATTGCCTTATGACACCATGAGATTTCTCTTTTCTAATCTTCTGATAGGTTATAGGCTATATTGCCCGTCCGCTTTAAAACTGGCACATTCTCGAAATCAGCTCTGTGATTCCTATTCATTTGCAGTATAGTTTGTGTTGAATGTTTTATTCGCGAGAATTTGACAAAGCATCGTTTTTCCCAAGGCAAGGAAACCGTACGCGATATGAAAGGTCTTCACTTTGTTATATGCGCTGCTGATGAAACGCATGCTGGCAGAGGGGATCAACTGGGTCACAACACAAGCAGAGAAAGCGGCTTGCAGTAGCCTATTGAAATGTGCATTTATGTATTGAAGTCAACTCGTTCAAAACAAAGCATGCTATAGCGGCGGATTTGACTCATTCACGTTGGGCATGGCTACATGAAGTGTACTAGCCTAATTTCCTCTTTCAAACTGTAGGCCAAAATTACAATGTAAATTAGCAGTTAACATGTATTCATAGACGTTTGGGTTACAGTGTAAGGCTATACAACAACTGTAAACAAATTATGTGGACTAACCGTTATTTGCAATATTCAAAGAGGCATTGTTTAAATGCGTCTAATTTACCAACCTAATATTCCAGACTCTCTGATCTAAATCCTATTGAAATGGTGCGGAATGCTATGAAGACATTTATATGGAGCGAGTGGAAGCCCTCAAGAAAGAACAAATTAGTAGAAGGAATCAAGCAATTCTGGCTGACACGTCTCACCGTCAGTACATTGATCACATCAAAAAGGTGATCCCTGCTGCAATACAGAGAAATGGAGATCCATCGGGACATTAAGAAAACAGTATTGCAAAAGAGTAGGCCTAATACTGTGCGTAACCAAATCGGCTATAAGCCTAAATGAAAGAAACATGTATGATTACTCTATTATAGCCTACTGAAGCCTTTTTCCGAAGCGACCTAAATTTATTTCAACACACCAGTGTTTGCAAGTTAAATGTTTACTAAATAATGAAAAAAAAAAAAAAAAAATGTTAATGAATTGTCTTGTGGATTGGATTATTTATGTATTTTCCTCTGATTTTTGCCCTTTCAGTTAAGCATTTGCGCGCGCACACTAACTACGTTTACATGCAGGCATGTAAACATACTGGTTTGTATTTCAAATAAAAGCTGGACTGTCAACTAATGTTTAATAACTTTGGATGTACACATGATAGAAGCAAACTGTAAACTGTGCAAAATCTCAATTATATCCAAATGATTATTTTTTTTGTATTTGTCTGCAATGTGTAAAAAAAACAAAAAAACAATTGCGTTGCATGTTCGGTTTGGCTACCGCATCATAAAGAAAATACTGCTGCATAAGGATTATCTTTACCACAGAATATGTTCTTAAAAAAATTGCGCAAAAGAAGTGGCTTATAAAACAGTAAGTACAAACCTATCTTGTCATGTTTATTTTAAGTTAAAGCTGCCAAATGTCCTGGGAAAATATAAATCAAATTGTTTTTACGTGTCAAACTGTAGGCTACCCCGAGTTTTGTTTTATTGGCCATTACTGAAATAAGCAAATATTTGTGGAATGGTTTTAGTAGTCTACCATATTTGTTTTCTAAAAAAAAAAAAAAAAAACCACCACACAAAAACTTACTTTATATAATAACTAGGAAACCATACGCACAGAATCGCATTGTCGGAGGAAATCAGAATGACTGCACCTGTAGTTCGGTTTCAGGAGCTGAGCCTCACCCTTACCGTCAGTCTCCATCGGCTCCTCTGCCTTCTCCTTGCCCTCCGAACCTTCACCTTTGACGACCTCCCCCTCTTCGGCTTTCTTCTCCTTTATTTCTTTGTCCTTCTCTCCATCCTTACTCTCTTCGGTCAAAGGTTTCTGAGATTGTTCTGTGGCCTTTAGTTCCCCTTCTGGGGCTTTAGACTCCTGGAACAAAAACAGACAGATTAGACACAGCAAGCAGCAGGGTAGGGGCTTGTTAAAAGGGGAATTCATTCAGAAGCAAAAACCAACATGACTATTGGTTTGAGTAACCACGTTTCAGACAAACATTAGTATGGACAGACATGTACAGTTGTGCCGTCCTGCCTTTAAGGACATGTCCAATTCTGTGGACAGGCCTCCTTGTGTGGACGGGGTTTCTCTGTGTCTACCCTGCAGCCCCGAGCCACCTCTCTCCAGACAGGGGGACACAAGCAGGGCAGACAGATTGACCGACACCCTCTGTACACTGCAATGAGAATCAGGGGCTCGCCACACTCAGTGGAGTTTGAACAGCACTGTTTTTTTTTTTTTTTTTTACCACAGACTACATGCAAAAGCCATTGTGTATACATCTTAACCACCGCTGCGGTTCAACGCTGATGCAATGGGGGCATTGTTGTCCTAGTCACATAGCCGCATGTGGGGACCCTGTGATATCAAAGAGTGCTCTCTCTCCAGGAGGGGCAATGCAGTGCCTCTCGTAGCTCTCTTACCTCAGCCTGCTCCTCCAGGTTGGCAGGAGACTCCTTGCCCTCCGTCTCCCCTTCCTTCTCTTTCTCCTTCCCCACTTCATCCGTTTTCATAGACTCCTCTGTTGAAAAGAGATATGAACGTGTTGAACGAGATGCTGTGTGGAAGAGGCTAGGGAGTAGGGTTCAGGGTCTCTGTCTCTACCTGCACTGCAAGCTGTATTGGGTATAGGGTACATGGTGTAGGGTCCTGTGCTGGAGGCCAGTGTGTTGGGCTGTGTATCTCTGGAGGTGGACGAGGGGGTAGGATGCAGGGTCCCTTTCTTACCTGTGCTGGAGGCTGTGGTGGCCGGTGTGTTGGGCTGTGTGTCTCCAGGGGTGCTGGGGGTCGGTGTTTTGGGGGTGGGGGAGTCTGGTCTCAGGATCTTCTTGTTCTCCTCGGCTTCCATGAGCTCAGGCATGCTCCACTGACCGTTCACGTGCTCGAACTCCTGAACCTGGAGAACAACCAAGTCAAAATCCATGCACAGTCTGACAGTAGCTTTACAAAGAAACTCAACAAAACTGCAAGGTGTTAATTATGATATTTAGCACCGTACTGCAATTATTTTTTAAAGTATTCTAGTTTCCGACACCCTGTTAAACAATAACTACATAAAGCACGACTCACGTGTTGAAAAACATTGTTGTGAACTGAAAATGCATGCTATCAAAAGAGAGATACGCATGCTAAATAAGTGTTTACACACTACAGAATGCTGAGAAACCCGAAAACTACCGCCTAGCTCCGCATGCTTTAAAAGCACAGCGCCACCAGTTGGCCCGAGTTATCTTTCCTAGTCACATGCATAAAAATGCATGTCTAGTTATTTATTTTTATTATTGGATTGAAAAGTTGTGCCGTCCTGCCTTTAAGGACATGTCCAGTTCTGTGGACAAGCCTCCTTGTGTGGACGGGATTTCTCTGTGTCCACACTGCAACCCCAAGCCAGCTCTCTCTCCAGACAGGAGGACACAAGCAGGGTAGACAGACCTCCATACACAGACATGTGGAATTTGAACGGCAGTGCTTATAGTTTTGCCTGTGCATTTAAGTGCGTTTCTTTTACACACCTTCTTGCGGATGAGGGACATGACCCCGATCCTGGTCAGCACGTGCTGGCGGGACAGCCCCTCCCGCGGGACCCCATCCGCAAAGGTCTCCGCTCCGTCCGCACCCGGCTCACACAGGTGACGCATGAACAGGGACACGTACGCTCTGAGAGAGAGAGAGAGAGAACAGGGACAGAGAGAGAGAGAAAAGAGAGAGAGAGAGAGAGGAGAGATGGCAGGAAGAGAAAATCGGCAAGGAGATGCACCCCTGTACTCACTTGAACTCTTTCTCAGATTTGCCGCGGAGGTCCCGTACGAGCCACTGCGTGGTGAAGGCGTCCTGTGGGGGCATGCCATAGCGCATGATGGCGTTCAGGAAGGCCTTGCGCTGCCGAGCATTGAATCCCAATACCTGAGACAGACAGACAGAGTCAAGAGGAGGTCACACACAGGAGGGCTGCCCTGGCTGGCTGACTTCTGGATAAACTCCCAATAGCTTTGCCTGCTTCACAACAACAACACTGACAGAAATCTGTGCATCAAATTAACATCTAAAAACATGCGTGGAAAAAGAACAAAACAAAGTCTAGTTATTGTCTGGATACTCGGCTATATGTATTCTGGTGGTCTAGATTTTTGACAAAGTGGAGAAACAGCAGTCGTACAACTGAGTTTGTGGATGGATATAAGACTCTTATTGCACAGCAGTTTCAACCATTCCAGGTTTTACTGCAAGATTTATTAGACCCAGTGTATAGCTAACAAGCTCAGGTGTGTTTTATTAAACTCCTAGTAAAAAAAAAAAAATGCTATGCAATGGGAGTCTTACTTCCATCCCTGGAGCTACCTTTCCAATATTTGAACAACAGCCGGTAGATTAGTTTTTCTTCTTTTTTTTTATTAATTCAAAAGTTGTGCCGTCCTGCCTTTAAGGACATGTCCAGTTCTGTGGACAGGCCTCCTTGTGTGGACGGAGTTTCTCTGTGTCCACACTGCAGCCCCAAGCCAGCTCTCTCCACACAGGGGGACAAGCAGGGCAGACAGACTGACCCCCTCCGTACACTGCAATGAGAATCGGGGGGCAGCGCTCTCCACACTCACAGTGCAGTTTGAACAGTACTGTAGTTCAGAGAGGATCTGGTCCCTACACCATTTCGAATAGCATGTTTCCAGTGTGAGATTTGCTTTATGTTTCATGCACACATGCAGCACACAGAGCTGGTACAGGGTCCTGAGCAGTGTCAGGTTCCCTTGAGGACAGCTCAAATCTGTATCTGCTGTTAGCCCTTGTGTCCAGGATAAGGGTGATTTAAATAAAATGCTCAATACTGGCTCACTATTTTGCAGTTCCAGTGTAGTATACGTAAAAAAAATTAAATTGTTTCAAACCGTAAAGATAGAGATCTGAAAGCTTGAGAAACGGTACCACAGATAGTATTCATTTTGAATGGTATACATTCGCTATGGCGATGTGCGGCCCCAGAAGGAAGGAATGAGAACCCCGTGCCCCGGCGCCTCACCTCGATGTTGCCCCCCACTCGAGCCAGCAGGGGCGGCAGCGGCTTGTCCTTGTCATTCCGGAGACCCTTCCTGCTCGGCCGACGAGCGTCTGGAGAGAGGGAGGAGGTTTGAAGTGGCTCAACGCGAGACAAACAGTAACAGACTCCCACATACAAAGTATATAATAAATACATTGAATTCAAAACACGGTTCTTACTTTCTGTTCGCTCGTCAAAGTCCTCATCACCTTCCTCCGACGCCACAGAGTAATCCGATTGGTTATCCGACTGGTCGTCCTGCCAGTCTATTGGTCAGATTGCAAGGGAATATAAAACTGTTTGTTAGTCCAGTCACAGAGACAGACAGACAGACAGACAGACAGACAGAGAGAGAGAGAGAGGAGTGCGAGAGAGAGCGTGAAAGAGGTGAGCCCCATTTCTGTATTTTGCAAGAAGTTGTGATGAATGGGAAAGGAGGGGGAGCTAAGAGACAGCTGCACCCTGGCAGTCTGGTGAGCTCTCTCTGTATGTACCATGTGAAAGCAACTGCTCCAGTGATCAGGTCCAACTACATGAAAGTTTAAAAATACTTTTGCACAAAAAACTAAATGTACTGGATATAGTGGACTAAATCAATAGTTAATGGGTTTAAAAGGCTTTTAAAAAACTACAATACATGGAAAAAAGCTCAATTTATCTTACCGTTGAAACTGTAGCAAAAAACACAGATTTAAAAACGTCCAGGAAAACCGGAGTTAACGTAGTGATTGGTTGTTCGTCATTCAGCTTCTTTTGGCTTGGTGTTTGTAACTCAGGTTCTACTACAAACAATAATAATAATAATAAAAGCCGGGCAATGCCGGTGTGTTCTCTACCTTTACCTCTGTCCTCTTGGGAGCCATCGTTGTAGTTGACCTGCTTCCTCACCCTCTTGCCTTTACCCAGGTTCCTGGCCAGGTCCTGCTGCTGCTGCTCATAGTGATGCCTCAGCAGCTTCTCCCAGTAATCTGGGTCCACACTCTCCTCCTGCTTAATGATCTCACGCTGAACCTCCTCCTCCTCCTACACACCGGGCAGGGACAGGGAAGAGGGGAGCTCAGAGCGGGGCTGCAGCATTACTCTTACTGTAGACCACACCTCTCCAGTACACATTGTTAACTTGTAAAATGGGGATTGTTTGTTTGACACCATCGATCCTTATCTGTGGCTACACTGGTAATGGATCGAGTCTTAGGTTTTCAGGTTTCTCCCAAATTATACTGACAAATACATGGTTAAATAAAATGTAATAGTCTGGGCTGAAGGGAAAAGACCAAATCCTTTTCCGTCATGAAGTCTAAATAAAAACTGCTGATGTATTTCATCTGTTTATGTATGTTCCGCTGTTTTTAAGTTTCAACTGCTTTGTCATTGAGACCTGCACTCTCAGCGACATTACAAGCGCTGTTGCTCCTAATGGGTTCCAATGGGGATGTGACTTTGAATAGTTGAGAGGTGCCGTTTCCCCATCTTGCCTTCCATGGATCGCTCGGTTTTAATATTAATATTTCATGGTTTCACAAATCAATAAACAACAAATCCTAGATATCAGTCAATAGATACACAGACAAGCTGTGGTACCATTTAGTGGCTATGCAACGTTCAATTAAAGTTTAAATAAATATTTTAAAAAAACAAAAAAAAAAACCACCACACATATTTGGTAGCTCACGTATACTATTTCAATCAAAACCAATATCTCTAAAATAAGAGAAGGCTCTATTCTGAGTATTCATAGCTAATTCTTTCCAAATTAATTTCCAAAACTAACCCCCCCTCCCCGTCTGTGTATCGTTCTGCATCTCCAGCTGTACTCACCGCCTCCTCCTCATCCTTCACCACGTATTGTGCCACCTTGAAGGAGCTCAGGTACTCGTTCATGCTCTGGATCTCTGTGTCGTCCGTGGCGTCCTGGTTACGGTCTAGCAGCCGGTCGATGGCTTTGTCATCATAGTGGATCACACTGCTGTCCTCGCCCTCCTTGTTCTCTCCTGCACAGCATCGGAAACACGGTCGGTGAGCTGGGCTGACCACACACACCCCTCCAAAATTACAACTGCATAGACCAATACAAATACACGGCTTACAGCCTGCAGTCTCTTATTGCTGAACAGAGCGCAGATATGCACGTACTGTGTTGGTGTGTACAGTACAGTGAAGAGTCAGTTATCCAAACTATTTGGGACCAATACTAGTTTGCATAAACAATTTGCATGGCTACTCAGAGGTATTAACAATTACTGTAACTCTAACACACACAAGTACCTACAGATGATATAGCTAGTAACCTATTCTAAATCACATTAAACATACAAAATTGCAAAGCTTTACAAATCATTAAATTAATGCAATTCAGTAAAGTTAAGGTAATGACATTCTGTAATTAAATGTACCATATACTAAACTCTGAAAATCTAAATACAATTCAGTACAACTGACATTGCAGAACTTTAGGAATCCTTAAACTTCAAAAATGTAAAAATGTTTCTATACTTTGATACTTGCTGTTAAGGCATTGTAATAACGTGCAATTGAAATGAAAATAAAAGTTCTTAGCTGCTCAATAACAGACAGGACCTCCAGCCTAATGAGAACATTTATTCTCTCAGCACTGTGACATCACAGTCCCCTGCAGTCCAGAATATATTTATGTTCACCAAAACGTGAAAACTTGAGGTATATTAAGTTTCCACACCACTCAAACGACATCCATACATCACACAGAGAAAGACAGGCCTCCCGCACCCCCCCCTTGCAGCCTACCCTCCCCAAACTCGTCCTTGAACAGCTCCTCCGTGCCGAACTTCAGGATGTCGTCGAGCTCCTGCTTGGACATGGAGCCAGTCTTGGAGCCCAGGCCGGGCCGCACCACCAGGTGGGTCAGCATCATCTTCTTCTTGGCTACCTGTGTGATGCGTTCCTCCACCGAGGCCTTCGTCACGAAGCGGTAAATCATCACCTTCCTGTTCTGCCCGATACGGTGAGCGCGACTGAACGCCTAGAGAGAGCGCGAGAGAGATTATACCGAGTAATTTATTTATATTTATATTTATATTTATATATATATATATATATATATATATATATATATATATATATATATATATATATATATATATATATATATATATAAAAATCACACACACACACAGAGACAGATTGATCTCTATGGCTGTTTAAACTATAAAAAACCAAGTCAACTTTCTTATTTTACATGAATTTAACACAGTATTCAATTAGTGTTTTGAATGATGTATTAAATACAAAATTGAAGAAAAAAGTTTACAAGTTCCTCCCCCCGTTCCATGTTGCTTAAAAGGAGATTTCTATGCAACTCCTCTGCCCTTTAAAACACAACCCATCAAAACATTAAACAAAGTCTGCTGGTGTCTAAACAGAGTCCAGCATGGGTCTTAGTGATGGATCCGACTTGTTTCCTCCCCTGGCGAGTGTCTACTCCACAGTTTATATCAGACCCGTCACTGGTGGAGGAGAGACTGACCGCTCACGCTGTATGTACTGTGTCCAGATGAACACGCAGAGCTGTGCAGCGTGGGTACCTGGATATCATTGTGCGGGTTCCAGTCAGAGTCGTAGATCACCACAGTGTCAGCGGTGGCAAGATTGATCCCCAACCCTCCGGCGCGGGTCGACAGCAGGAAGCAGAACTGAGGTGCGCCCGGGGCTGCAGACACACCGCAACAAACATTCAGCGCAGGAAATCGATCCAACAGGGGAGCACACAAGCAAAGAGGAAGAAGAACATTTCATCATACGAGACCATATCAATGTCATATTGGGAAATTCTATGAAGAAAGGGGGTACACATTATGTGCACCATAACAAAAAACCATCCAGATTCACATTTTGAAAGTGAACCAGTTGTTTTAGTTGGGAAGTAGTTTAGTATTACTACTGCTTGCAGAAATCTAGAACACGGAGGGCATCTGTGTGATATTAAAGTTCTGATATTAAAAGGGGTGGTTTACATTTATGAATGTCCAGATGTATGTTTGAGTGTGAACACACTAGGAGGTCTTCACAGGTCCAAAATCAATCAACACGACGACAAACAGACAATTATTTACCCGACTCGATGTGGAACGCTTTTCCTTTCCACAGCTTAGTATATGCACTGGCTAGATACAGTATTAAAGCAGTGCTTTTTTCAGTCAACCTGGAAATCTGGCTGAACTACAGACAGTGTTTATTCCGTTATGAACCTACACAGAGGACTAAAATTAAATAAATTTCTTTATCTTTTACACAAACTTATTATGTGAAAGTCAAAAGAACTGAAGTACGATCTTGTAAATGCCTGATTGTATTATAAATTTAACACAAGCAAATGGAATTGAGATGTACAGTTTGTGTTTTGCAAAACTTGTTTTCTTTCTTTGTCCACAACAAATGATTCTCACACTTGCATTTTTCTGTGAGCTTTTGCTCATGGAATTAGTTTTTCCTTTAACATCCTTCATAAGCAAATCCATTACTCCAACTTAAGAATGATCTAAAATAAACACCTTCAATATGGGTCACGTGTCTGCTGCTGCGCTCTGCAAGCTATGTTATGTGCTACTGGAGGAAGCCAATCCACGCAACAGGAATTATAAACAATGATTTTTAGAAACCAAAAGGAGAGCCTCTAAAAAAAAAAAAATCAACAGTTTGTGTATTACTGAGTAAACAAAACTGGACCCAACCCGAGTGTTGTGTGAAAATTTGGTCTCTGGTCCTCAGACCCGTGAAGACGTCTAAAAACACACACACACACACACACACACACACACACACACACACACACACACCATAGTGTGCAGGTGTGATGTCACTTTCATGACAAGTTGAGAAGGGTAACTTGTGCCAATTTAGCAAAATGAAAGGATCCTATTTTATTAAGAGAAGGCCTACTGTGTCCAACCCAGGTTAGGAACACAGATGTAAATTTAAAGTCACGTCCTCACTGGAACCCATTAGCACCCCAACTTGGGAACATTAATATCAGCTTTTCGTCCGTTTTTATTTAGATTGAATGACTATGCCTCTACGTGTTCGGTGGCTAACTCTAATCAAGTTCAGTGCACTTTCTCTTGCATTCCTGGTATAAGATACACAGAAAGAGAGGGCACGAGAATTACACACCATCAACTTGGTTAGAGCCACCGAACACTTCGAAACAGAACCCCACCCCCTGCTACACTCACCATTGAACCTGTCGATGGCCTCCTGCCTCATGCCTCCGGTGATTCCTCCATCGATGCGCTCATACTTGTACCCCTCGTGCTCCAGGAAATCCTCCAGCAAGTCCAGCATTTTCGTCATCTGAGGAAACAGAGGAGACGAGTTTCACTTAATTCCACGAGCCGGTGAGAAAACAAGCCAGCCGCCGGGCCACGAGATGAACCTTCTTTGCGAATTCGATGCACAGAAAAATCACCCAAAATATAAAAACTGCGCAGTTTGTAGTTTACTAGCAATCATAAATAAAACAAATAGCTAAATACTGTGGCAAGACAAGTCTTCAAGACATGAACTAAAAATGCTTCTGTGTGAATCTGTGTGTGGTGTGTCTCTGTTCACCTGTGAGAAGATCAGCACTCTGTGTCCGCCGTCCTTCAGTTTGCGTAACATCTTCTGCAGCAGGAACAGCTTCCCGGCAGCCTTGGTGAGCGTGCTGCCATCGTACATCCCATTTGGCATCTTCGGGGCTTCCTGCGGGGGGCGCAAGAGACGCCGATCAATACTGCAGCTACAACAGCTGCACTAGTCTTTGTATCAGTGATGGTCTTTGCATGCTGCCCATTTGTGATCTGTGCAATATTTTGAAAACTAAAAAGGCAGCTTACAATAATATAATCTTCCAACTTAAAATATATTAAAATAACTAAAATGAAACACACTTACAGAATTGATATTTAATACCAAGAACAAACATTTCAACTCAAAGTCTTGACATTGAAAATAATTCTAGTCGAAATGTTTGGCATTATATCTAGTTTTTCTTTAGTATTTCTTAATTTGGTACAATCGAGTGTTTTACGGACTGATGCCCCCCTCTAAAAGGGGAGCTGGTACAGCCCAGCGAGTGCAGTTTCTCCAGGTGGCAGAGCGTACCATTGCTGCGACTGGGAAGAGGTAGGGGTGGTTGCAGCACTTCTTGAGGTCCATCACCACATTGAGCAGGGAGACCTGGTTGCCCCCACCCCTGGTGTTCAGAGCATCGAAATTCCTGGTCAGGATGAACTTGTAGTACTTCCTGAAGTCAGAGAGAAAACAAACCAAACCAGAGTGAAGAGTCTGTCTTCAGCATTGAGAAGCTATGCTGGGGATTCTCATTGGAATGATCTAAAGAGGTGGGTCTACATAGTGCCACTGTTCAAGTCTGTATTAATCCAGCCACCACCCTAAAATACAGAGACCTGCCTTTTATTTCAACATTCACTGTTGAGCAGAATCTGGTTTAGTTCATTAAAATAGATCTGTGTTCCTCAGTCATGTCCAGTTTGATACCAACCCTAGTCCTATGGGGAGCAGGAGGCTGTTTGTTTAGCTCAGGAGTGCAGGGATGGCAATAAGTTGTACAACAGTTTCTGCCCCGATCCAGGTTTTACTACCAGAACTGAATTAATTAAACTGCTATGCAATGGGAGTCTCATTTCTATCCCTCGATTGACAAAGCTTCAAGCCGGGAGGAAGCTTGTGTGCCTGCCTGCATCTAAAACTACCCGAGGGAATGAGACAGACTGGAGCACCTACAATCCCCGCTTTGTTTCAGACAAGGCTGGAAGGATGTTGTAAGCGTTCACCAGTTAGGAATCATTACATTTTAGTGAAAAACTTTAAACATGATTGTGGGACATGGTCTGCAAATTTAAAATCTTCAGCCTTCAGAGACACCCCAGCCACCCTCCCACACAGACCTCAGTCTCTCCCACACACAGGTATACAGTTTTCACACTTCAGCACAATCAATCCAGGAGTTCAATCTGGTAGTGAAATCCAAGAGTAGTTAGTTAATGCAGCTTTGTTCTGTTCACATTAGAAACTAATTCCAGATTTGATGCAGTTTTGATTTTTTCAGTGTAGGCACAATAAAGCGGTTGCACACACACACACACACACACACACACACACACACAGAATCCCTCCCTCCCTCCTCACTTCTGCATGGGGCTCAGCTCCACCCTGACGATCAGCTCTGTCTTGGACGGCATGTTCTTGAAGACGTCGGCCTTCAGCCTCCTCAGCATGTGAGGCCCCAGCATGTCATGCAGCTTCTTGATCTGATCCTCCTTCGCAATGTCAGCAAACTCCTCCAGGAAGCCCTCCAGGTTACTGCGGAGCAGGGAGAAAAGCAATATAAAAAAAATAAATAAATCACAAGCTCCTCCAGGTTACCGATGAGGAGAGGAGAAATAAAAAATGCCACCAGAAGCCATCCAGGTGAGAAATAAAACATGACTCAATCTCACCAACTCAGAGGGGAAGCTCTCCACATTACAGACAAGAACAAAACAAATCTCTCAAATTCCTCCAGGCCAGGGACAAGGAGAGAAGGCAAACGAAACAGTAAATATGAATCAATCTCACCAACTTACAGGAGAAAACCTGCAGAAACTAAATTAAAGTCTGAAACCCTCCAAAATTACATCAAATCAACACTCTGTCCCAAGTAACTGTACACAAGGACAACCCTGGGGCAGCTAATGAAATGGGCTCATTGTATTACAAGAGCCCTCTGCAGTGTTGAGTGGAGTTCTTTCCTATAGACCTCTACACAGCTCTACAGTGTGAGTGGTTCTCTTTCCTATAGCAGCAGCATGCTCTGCAGTCCGGACAGACTCACTTGAACCTCTCTGGGGTGAGGAAATTGAGCAGGTGGAAGAGCTCCTCCAGGTTATTCTGCAGGGGGGTTCCTGTGAGAAGCAGCTTGTGTTGCAGAGGGTAGTTATTCAGCACGCGGAAAAACTGAGGAAAGAAACAAAAACGTAGTGTCAGTGACCTACACCGTGATGCAACCACATTCAGAGCATTTCAATGCAGGAACAAACACATAACTGTTATTCTACTTGGCTACCACTGGGTGGCAGCACTGGTCTACAAAAGGTGGTCGGAGCAAACCATTACATATTTATTACTGTACTTCCACAAGACCACCACAGGACGGGAGCAATGCTCCACAGCATTACAGCACAGCCAACACTATACACGCACTTCTGGAATACTGCTCAGACCCCATCTCCCTCCACTCACCTTGGACTGGTTGTTCTTGAGCCTGTGGGCCTCGTCCACCACCAGTGCTGCCCAGTTGATGGACCCCAGTATGGCCATGTCGATGGTGATCAGCTCATACGAGGTCAGGAGCACGTGAAACTTCACCGACGCCTCTTTCTGCACGAGAGAGAGAAGATTTTTTTTTTAGACAGAGGAAGACTACTAACAGCAACGTTTGTCACAGAACTCTAATATTTCTAAACAAGTGCTATTGAGTGTTTTATAGTGATGGATGATTGACGGATTGGTGCATGTATGATGGATTGATTAAACCAAGCTGTGTATTGATGTATGGATCAGTGTACTGCTGTATTGATCAAGGTCGATGAGTGTATTGATTACATTGAGCAGTGTACTGATGTATCGAGTACCTTCATCCTGGACGCCTTCTTGCCCCCACGGATGGCGTTGTCCTCAAAGGAGAACTCGTTCTCGCGGATCACGGCTCTGCTGTCCTTGTCTCCCACGTATGTGACTACGTACAATTCAGGCGCCCACAACTCGAACTCGCGCTCCCAGTTTATAATGGTGGAGAGCGGGGCGCTGACCAGGAAGGGCCCCTTCGAGTGACCCTGGAATAAGGAAAGAGGAGAGAGAGAGAAAGATAAAAACAGACGCCTTATCACAAACAAGTCCTGTCCCTAATGGAAGCTACTAGCAGTAACTACACTTTTAATGGTCGCAGAGTGTAGATCTTACCCAGAATGTTAATGATTTAGATTAGCAGTCTGTAGTGTCTATATAGTGTGTCTCCCCTCCACATAGTGCCTGTAGTGTCTCACCTCCTTGTACAGCGAGGACAGGAACACTGCGGTCTGCACGGTCTTGCCCAGCCCCATCTCGTCTGCCAGGATGGTGTCGGTGCCCTGAGCCCAGGAGAAGCGCAGCCAGTTGAGCCCCTCCAGCTGGTACCCATGCAGCGTGCCCCCCGTGGAGTCCAGGTAATCCGGCTGTCGGTCAAACTTGATCGTGGGCTGGGGGATAAATCATATAGTTTCATTCCTGTGGATGCGTTTGATTTTACCGTTGTATTTATAGTCACTCGCACACACTTTCTGCCTGTGCTTTTTTGTCATGCAGGTTTTCAGTTATAACTGAAAGGTTCTGAATAATAATTTAATGCACATATTGTATCACTAGGTCTATAACAAGGTGTTATGCAGGTTCATATGAAGATTTCTGCATCTACTTATATTCAAATGTTGCCATTGAAACAAAATAAATATTCTTGATCCTACACCACGACACTCCCTGGTTGGCAGCTGCCATTAAAAAACAAACCAACAGTATTTTGTTTACACTGAACCTCAATTCGGAATATATACTGGAAATTCTAAAATCAGAGGTAAAATAATTGGGCACTAATACACAGCTGCTCAGGAAAAGTGAAGGTTCAGTGGGAGTCCTCCAATCCCAAGACCGAGCCAGCTTCCTCTTCTACACCCAGGAACTCAAGAGCAGATGTCAGCGAGCTACCAACCTCTAGAGGGCAAAGGCCAGCCATGCAGGTGTCCGCTCTAAGCTCACTGGGCGCCTGGCCAGCAGGGTTCTCTGTAGCGCAACGAGAAGAAACAGCCCCTGCCGGTTTTGCTGCCTAACCCACAGGAGCACCAGAGCCAATGCAACGCTCCCTCCGGAATTCTCAGTGAAGACAGTCAACTCCACTCAGCCAGGACATGCACCTGTGCTGTATGACTCCCCCTGCATACCACATGGTCATGCTTTTAAACAGAGGAGACACTCTGGGACCCCTGTGCTCCCCTGACTGTAGGACTCTACCTGCACACCACGTGACTGTGTTTCTACCATGTGAGCCACTGGGATCCTTCCTAGCATTTGTAATGCAGCACTAGATGGTATTCAACAGCATGGATGATGACAGCGCAGGTCGGGGGTGTCCCTGTTTACTCACATCCACTACGGGGTTCTCCGGGGGTCGATCCAGCTTCTTCAGCTTCCCTTTGAGCTTCACCTTCTTCCCGGGGCGCCCATCCTCCCCCATCATCAGCTCTCTGCAGGGGGAGAGGGAGAGAGAAAGTAACCAGCATCAGTATTGCTACAAAGCGACTGCTCACTACAGGGCTGGACTAAGACTCAGGAAAACCAATAAAGGATCCAATATTAGTGCCTGTTTGTAGGGGTGACAAAGTTCACTCACCTGTGGTGCCAGTAACTCTGCTTGAAGGAGTCGTACTCCGGGATTTCTATGTCCTCGGACTCCCAGGTAGCCTGGTCGTAGGCCAGATCCCTCCACTTGATCAGGTAGTGCACATTGTTCTTCTTATCCACGCTGTGAGAGAGAGACAGAGACAGAGAGAGAGACAGAGAGAGAGAGAGGAGAGAGAGAGGAGATTCAGCAACGATGCAGCAATTTCACTGCACATGCATGTCACGTTTTATTCCAGGGTTACAGGACGGTGAACGTGTGTGTCAGCGTGTAATAAATCAGCATGAGTAGAAGTGAACAGAGCAAGACAAAGTAGAGACCGAGTGCTGATATAACCCAAGCAGAGACAGTCCTGTACATCTATTATATACTGCTTTATTATTAATATACAAGTTAAAAATCCAGCCATGTTTGTTTTCTAATCATTACCAGCCTTTATTTAGTCCACTATCAATTTCATTAAAGAGGGAAAAGGCCGATGAAGAGAATACCGTGAAGTGGCTGAGGCATATGGCCCATTGTCAGTTTTGAATGGATTTTGCAGTTGAACAGAATTCCGAGAGGTGCCTCTGGTCTGATTTAATACAAGCAGGTGACCTGGTCAGCCGCGCCGATATGAAAAAATACTGAAAGCGGCATGGTGATGTCATGAATAGGGCTTCTCTGCAATGTGTCGTGGAAAACAGCAGGGTAATGTGCGCTCTGAAAGATCCTGAGCAGTCTTTTAAAAACAACTTACTCGGGAATGGAACAAATCTAAAAGTAATAACTGCCATCAACCCATCTCCTCCCCAAGGTCAGAAACCCAAGCTATTGTAAGTTACAGCTGCACAACTCACTGGGAAGGAACTCTCTTCACTGGGCTAATTTACCACTCCCAATGAAATAGCGGTTTGGGTTTGTGTGGATCGCTGTTCTCTACAGAGTAAGAAAAGCAGCAATTTTATTCTGAATGGTAAAGTAGCCCAGTCAACAGCAACACAGGATTTGTTTTATAGTGATGGATGGATTGGTGCATGTATTGAGTACTCCTGCATGTCCAGTGTTTGTACACACAGCCCCGGTCCCCGTGCAATGTCTCTGTGTGCCGGCCCAGCCCCTCACCTGTGGTTGAGCACCCTGTGGATCATCATCCACTCAGGCTTGATGCCGAAGCGGTAGAAGCGCTCCTCCATCTCTGCATACAGGGGGTCCTTGTTCTTGCGCTTGGTGCTCTTATCCTCGTCCCCCTCGCACCCGAAGTCCACGGGGGGAGGCTCGTCCATGTCGTTCTTACGTTGGTAATTCCTGAACATTACCTGGCAGTGCAGCTCCAACTGAGGAGAGCACGCAGGGGAGTGTCAGTGAAAACACAGCACACGTTTCATAGAAAACTGGAGCAACATTCCAGGTTTAACAGCAATACCACTAACAGCAATTCATTTTTCAATACATTATTCTGTATAGAGATCCAATCATGTGCCATCTTTATTTTAAAACAACAACCCAATAAAAATTAACTTCCATTATTAAATAGTGGTGCAGCAATTAATGATAATAAAATCATGACCATTAATAATTGACTAATCTCTTCTGAGTCTCAATTTGATCGATGAAAATCACCCTTGTGCCTCCTATCTACAGTACATGCTACATTACAAGCAGCACCATGTTTAATCACACCACATCCTAACATTAACCCTTAATAATCCTCCGACAGTCCTGAGCTTGTATTGTTGGCCAGGCTGGCTGTTCCGCTCACCTGCAGCTCAGAGACCCACGAGCTGTGCCAGTAGGACATGTTGCTCCACTTGACGAAGAACTCCCTCTCGGGGCGCCCCTGCAGAGGCTTTGGGTGGGGTGCATCCGGGGCGGAGCCGACAGGCCTGGGGACCGAGGTGGGGGAGGGGGGATCCCCCCAGCGCCAGGTTAGGATCTTCTGCACCTTGCCCTTCATCGGGAGGCACTGAACAAAACAAAAACGAGGGGGGATTAGAGGCAGACAACCCTGATGACACCAGCAAGGCGCCTTCCACCAGCACTCGCCGATCTGCATGAACACTGCAGTCAAGCACTTTGTGGTTATTCTCACTGTATCACGGGACACTAGCTGCACAGTACATTTCATAATCTACACTCCTGCAAACGCAGTCAGTGTGTATCATTGTACAGCAAAACTGAAATAACAGGAGGGACATTTCACACTTTTAGGGACACATTGAGGGAAAGGGGGTTAAAACAGTTGTACCCAATTTTGTCGGGGGATCCCCGACAAGAAAAGGGATTTATGGAACCCTGGCTGAGCTGCAGATAGGGGGCTGGGCAGCCACTCCTCATACTCACAGTGCAGCGAGGACACACCCACTCCCCGTTGGGTATCTCTGGCAAGGGCGGGTTGAGGCAGTGAATGTGGTAGGAGGAGGGGCAGGTGTCACAGCACAGCAGCTCCCCCCCATCCTTGCACACCCTGCAGAACTCCATGTGGTGATCGTCCTCCTCCACGGCGGCTTCCTCCACATCCTCCTCTGCTTCCGACACATCCTCCTTCGCCTCCCACTGCACCCCTTCCTTCTCCTGTGGAGGGACACAAGAGACCGAGTCAGGCAGGCACGTGATCTGGCTAGTGCCTTCATTGGCATTATTGAAACTCGAAGTGCGGGGGGGTGGATTTACTCACACAGTGGGGGCAACTCCACTTGCCCTCGGGGGCTTTCTCCATGTCGGGGTCTAGGCACACCATGTGGTAGGCTCGAGGACAGGTGTCGCACAGGATGATCTCTCCGCCTTGCTGGCACACCTCGCAGTAATCCTGGTGATCCGTCTCGTAGCCATCAGCATCCTCGTCTCCTATAGCACACATGAATCACCGACCACCACACAAGGTTACAAACACACACGTCTTGCACACAGTCCTGGATTTCAGAACTTCCCTCAAATTAGTGATAATATTGAAATTACCAGGTACCAGCAAAACCTGCTCTGAACTAATGGAGTCTCTCACACAGGAGTCTGTAGGTTTTTACTAACAGAAGGAGTTGTTCATGCAACAATAGGAGGAGGAGGAGTACATTACTAAACAGAGGTCTGACTGCACAAACAGACCATTGAGGGGAGATCTGAACCCCAGGACTGGGTGCAGTGGGGCTAGTGTGAGTTTCTAACACTGCTAGAACAGAGAGAAACTTGGTTGTATAAAATACCAGTGAAGGACCAGAAGATGTTCAAAACTAAAAATGGGGTCAGTTATAATGGTGCTAATGCAATGACGAGGTAAGAAACTGATTTTAAAAGAAGGCTTGGTTAGCACAGCTTTAAAAGGGCAATATTACACTCCAAGAATACATTTCTATACAGCTCTGTAGAGTTTGCAATAGCAGCTCTGCAGTCTAAGAAGCCAGAGCTGGCTCCCCTTTAATGGGGGGCAGTGATAATGTTGCTAGTGTTAGAGATAAGAATGGGTTTTAAAGCCACCCTTGTTGGCACTCCTTTATAAAATCAGTGCCATTCATAATGCACCCCAACCTGACAAACAGTGTTACCTTTCTTTTTCTTGCGCGTTGCCTTGGCTTTGCGGCGCCCCCTGCTGCTGCGGCTGGCGGACCCATCCGAGACGGAGTAGCTGTTCATGCTGCCGTCATCGAAGTCAGAGTCCACATCGAGATCATCCTCCTCGCTCTAAAACACGCAGGAGAACAAAGCACTCAGACAAGAACCAGACTCCCACTGCACAGCAGTTTAATCCATTCCTGGTTTCACTAGGAGTTTAATACACAGCTGTGCTTGTTACCTGTACACTGGGGCTAATCGAGCTTTTAGTAAAACCTGGAATGGGTAAAAATGTTAATATTTCCATCTCTGCAGACAAATTACACAGTAATTATTCGACATGCAACATTTTCTTCTGCAGGTGCAGTAGCAGCAGACATCCACCAGGGGGCTTAGACAAATTAGCTCTATGGAAACAGATTAATGGCTTAATACCTCTGCAAAAACTGTATGTATAAAATCTGAATTGTTAAGAAAACGAAAACCAACAACCACCTCCACATCTGCCATACTGGATGTTGCGTTCTATGGAAGGGATGGCGCGTTATTGAATTCTGATAAATCCAGTAAATGGGATGGCTGATTTCTTATAAGCGACCTATAACTTAGGTTTCCGATTCCAGATACACTATGCAGTGTTGGTTACAGGCCTTTCTACAGCTCTGCAGTGTTGAGTGGAGTTCTCTTTCCTATAGACAGCTCCTTGCCCTTTCTTACTGAAGAAGCCCCAGCACTCACGGATGATCTCTTGCGCTTGCTCCCGAACCCTCCCAGTTTGATTTTCAGGGGAGCCACCTTCTTGGCTTTGCTCTTCTTCTCGGGAGCTTTGGGGGCTGTTTTGGTCTTGCGCCGAGCGTTTGGGCCTGGAGAGAGAGGGAAAGAGAAAAAAAGAAAGAAAGATGTAGGCATTAAAAAAAAAGAACCCCAGTCACCACAACCAATCGATTCTCTCTACAGAAATGATAACAAATAAATAATTTATTAAAACAGCTTTGACAGCCTACATTAGAAGAAAAAGAGAGAAAAAAAAGGGGTGGTAATAGGTAATAAAACTTGCAGGAGGCAATACAATTGACTTGCACTTCTTTAAAAGAGGCAGTGCTATTAACCCTTAGCGGTCCATTTATTCAGCGCGTCAGGTCCAGTTTATTTTAGACGCGCTGTTTAAAAGTATTTTTTTTTCCCCCCACAGTAAAACAGGTTTAAAAGGCACTGCATATCAACAGGCCACTCAGTACTGCATCTCCAGCCCTGCCCCTCGTTCGCTGTTTTTTTCACATACCTCTTGATAGGAGCGCATACCAATAAATCATCTCCTGATCACTCGTTTTATAAAACTCCTCAATAATGTGATCCAAGTCATTATTTTATTACTATAACATCTAAAAAAAGCTCTGCAAATGTCTCCGATATTCTTTGAACGCTGGATGCAGAAGCAGCTATCTTGTTTGTATCTTGTTTGTTTATGTCCGTGTTATCTATGTGACGCCAGAGCTACCTGTATTCATGACATACGCCCCTTTTTTTCCGGCTTCTCTCGGCTCCTATCAATCTCACCGGCCATTGAATGGTTTTCTTGGCTTTTTCCGGAGAAAAAACGACTAGAAACCTGTTTTTTGTGTCTTTCATGATGTCGGACATAGGTCCGACATTGCAATTTTCCCTTTGCGGTCCTATGTCGGACCTGGTCTGACATTGCAATTTTCCCTTTCCGGTCCAATGTCAGACCAGGTCCGACATAGGACCGCAAAGGGTTAAAATTTTTTTTAAAAAAACAATAAAACTGGACTTCAAACAAGCCTTGGTTGAATCCATTTATGTTAACTCATAATCTGCTAGTTCATGGACATAAATAAAACTCCTATTGCATAGTAGTTTCACTCATTCCAGGTTTTACTAGCTTGAAAGCCCCAGGGTATTGGTAACATGCTCAGGTGTGTCAAACTCATAGTAAAACCTGGAATGGATCAAACCACTATGCAATGGGCCATCCTTGAAGAACAGTGTTCTTTCTGAATATGGCCACAGACTGGTTTATAAAAAATGTCCTACATGAAATGTAACCCGTGGAATACTGGCCCGTCGGGTGCTGCCCCTGCGCCTCACCTTTGCCCTCCTTGGTCTTGGCTTTGCGAACCGGCGGCAGTGCCTCAGCCGGAGCTGCAGGGGGCTCTGTGCAGCTGGGGGCAGAAGGCCCGACCCCTCCCTCCTGATTGGCCACCATGCTCTCCACGACTGCAGCCACAGCAGCAGCTGCAGCAGCCGCTGAGGCTCCGGAGCTCCCCCTCAGGGGGTTGTTGGTACTGAACTCGCGCCACTTCGCACCCAGGACCATCATCATCTTCGACACGGCGATCTTCGGGTTCTTGGCAGCGATCAGAGGCCTGGGAACAGGGAGGGGGGATTACAAAGGGGCCAACCAAGGCTTTAAAAATATGCTGGCTTCGGCCTAGAGGAACTCAAGGAATTGAGTGGTTGTTGAGCATGTGACGGTGCACAGTGTGGGTCTGTGACCGAGGGGCAGTGAGGAGCGTGCGTGTGAGTCTGTGACCGAGGGGCAGTGAGGAGCATGCGTGCGGGTCTGTGACCGAGGGCGGTGGGAGCTGTTTGTGACCGAGGGGCGGTGAGGAGCATGCGTGTGGGTCTGTGACCGAGGGGCAGTGAGGAGCATGCGTGCGGGTCTGTGACCGAGGGCAGTGAAATGCGTGCGGGTCTGTGACCGAGGGGCAGTGAGGGGCATGCGTGCGGGTCTGTGACCGAGGGGCAGTGAGGAGCATGCGTGCGGGTCTGTGACCGAGGGGCAGTGAGGAGCATGCGTGCGGGTCTGTGACCGAGGGGCAGTGAGGAGCATGCGTGCGAGTCTGTAACCGAGGGCAGGTGAGGAGGGCAGTGAGTAGGATGCGTGCGAGTCTGTGACCGAGGGGCAGTGAGGAGCATGCGTGCGAGTCTGTAACCGAGGGGCGTGCGTGTGAGTCTGTGACCGAGGAGCGTGCGTGCGAGTCTGTGATCGAGGAGCGGTGAGGAGCATGCTTGTGTGTGTGCCTGTGACCGCGGGGCGGTGCACAGCTTGTGTGTGCCTGTGACCGCGGGGCGGTGCAGGAGCTCCTGCACGCTGCGCTGCGCGGGGTCTCACCTCACAAACTGGCTGAAGGCCTTGTAGTTGGTGAGGGTTCGATAGTCCTCCTCAGAGAAGACGTGGTCAATATCCTGCATCCCCCAGTCCTGCAGGAGCTGAGCGGAGGTCTTGGGCTCCTGAAACAGACAAAGAATTAGTTCGATACTATCAAAATCCTATATAAAAAATGTTATATATTTATATGCATACATTCTATAATGAATAAATATATATATATATATATATATATATATATATACACATATACATATACATATACATACACATACACATATACATACACACACACACTCTGGTATAAATACATACTCTCCCTGTCCATTTCATTTTTTTTAAATGATCATTTAATCTTAATACGCATCATACAAATAGGCCATCAGGACCTAGGTTGGGCTCAATTTCTGTTTTTCAATTCCAATTCCTTTTTAATATCAATTCCCAATTCCATATTTTAGAGACAATAATTGTTGCGATTGTTCGGCTGCCTTTATTTGAAGCCAATTTATTTGACCGACAGCGACTTCAACTTAAGTAATTTGTTGCCACAGAGAAGCTCATTTTAACAGAACACTGCTGATTGCAATTGTGATCAATGCTATGTTGGAATTGATTACAAGGGAATGGGAAATACATGAACAGGAATTAAATTACGAATTGACCCCGACCCTGACGAGGACCATGACGATGCAGATCTTATCACAGCCCGCATGTGGGGATCGGTATTGTATCACAAGTATTTTGTTCCAGTCCCATTAGTAGGGAGTTGAAAGTGACCTGACCTTTGAGTCGTCATCATCGTCCTCCTCCTCCTCCTCTTCCTCCTCCTCCGGCTCTGGCTCGGGCTCCTTCCTCTTCGCCTTGCTGCTCCCGCTGCCCCCAGCGTTGCCCCCAGCCCTCCTCCTCCTCCTCCTCCCGCCTTCTTCTCCTTCCTAGCGCTAAGTCGCTGCTTCTTCTTCTTCTTCCCAGGGGTGTAGTCGCTCCCTTCGCTCTCCGATCGGGCCTCCTTGTCATCCTCCACCATGAAGTCACCCGCTTCGGGGGAGCTGGCGTCCATATCCTGCAAGAAACATGCAACACTGAGGAAAACTAAAGTTTTCTAGCCAATAAAACCAGCAGATACTTGATTTCGAGTTTTGTAACGGTAAGATATATAGCTTGCCTTTTGATTTTCATCTACTACAGATAGTCCAGCCAATCTTAACTGAAAACCAAAAGAATTCTGATTTACAACGGTTGCTACCAACAAGATCGAACGTAGACGAGGAATGTTGGATTCCATTTCATGAAAGTTTAAAGTTAAGGATTAACGTTGAGCCAGTCTGAAAGGCCACCATGGAAAGCAGCCCTGAATCACTGCAGTGTTGCTGTGTACAGAACCATGTGCTCACAACACTGCTGTGCACAAGCATGGAACACACTGAATAATGTACACTGCCTACTGGATTAACACTAAACCCATGCAGATATCTGACCTGCATATTTACGAAAAGCCTCTAACCCTTGTGTAATCCAAATGGGACGAAAAATGTAATAACCCGTACCTCCTTTTTCCCTCGTTTGGATTTGGGGGTCTTGCTCTGTTTCTTGGGTTTCTTTTTCTTCTTGGGTTTCGGGGTGTCACTTTCGGAGAGGTCCTCGTCTAAATCCTCGTCATTATCTGAGGGAGGGGAGACAGTGAGGGAAGGGTTCAATAAAACAGTCAGCATTCCACACACACACAAGCACAGCCCCACCCACTTCTCCTTCAGCAGGAAGCATCTACCATTCCAAATGGAACAACTGAACACACTAGGGGTGTGCCGATAATCGGGAGCAAATCGGAATCAGCACCGATAAAAGAGCAGCAGTGTGGAGTAGTGGTTAGGGCTCTGGACTCTTGACCAGAGGGTCGTGGGTTCAATCCCAGGTGAGTGAGACTGCTGCTGTACCCTTGAGCAAGGTACTTTACCTAGATTGCTCCAGTAAAAACCCAACTGTATAAATGGGTAATTGTATGTAAAAATAATGTGATATCTTGTAACAATTGCAAGTTGCCCTGGATAAGGGCATCTGCTAATAAATAAATAAAATAAATAAATAATAAAAGGTAAAATTACTCTGCCGTTGGCTGTTCTAGCCAATTATGCGCACCGATATTTACTGTATGCTTTAACTTCTCACCGCTTCAAACGCAATGCTTGGTTTGGCACGCGTACGCAGGAATACCGAGACAGGAATTGTCCTTGCAGTTATATACAACACACACGTTGCCGTTTCCCAAATTTGGCTGAAGCTGCAAGACAGTTTCTTTGTGTTCCGTGTAGCCGTGTTGACAGCGAGTGTTTACTTAGTGCTGCTTCACATGTGGATGAGAAGAGGAACAGGGTTTTGTGACAAAGTAGAAATGTTGCTTTAATGAAAAACCTACCCATTACAGACGTAGCACTAAATCTAACTGAGCAGTTATGTTACGATTTAGTTGCATCACATTGTGATTTTTGTAAAGCTGCATTAGTGTACACAGCATTTTAAACCAGGAATTTGGTATTTGCGTCTCATTGTTTTGTTAAAGCCGTGAATTTAAGTTTAGCAGCATAATTAAGCAACGTATATATAATTAACATTGCACAATCTTATCTATACACTAAACTTCACACTGGAATTAAATTATGCAGTTTGACAACTTCTAAATGCAAGTTACTGTAAATCATGTTATTTTTTACTATAAGGAGTGTTTCCCAGCACCAATACACAATGCTATTTTTATTTAATGTAAGTTTATACAGCAGAAAATCACTATCAAGCAAGCAGCCAATTACAAGTCCATTATCCTTGGAATTCATTTTTAGAAATAAATGCAGTGAACAATACCTGCGGATTTGTCATCTGCAATTAACAGTGGTTTAAATATATGCCTTGTTTCAGTAGTGTAAATTACAATACATGCACTGCTGTATCTATGCCTTATTAGCATCAGACGTTATTGGGTGGGTAATCTTCGGCTCTCAGCCAAGGAAATCTTAAGTTGTGCACCCCTAGAAAACATAGCTGCGAGGATCGCTGCTTTTCACAGACTCCGTGGAGAACACCGATCCACACAAACCCAAGCAGTAGTTTCTTCTTGTTTCCCTTGGAATGGTGAATTAACCTCTGGAGAGCTGGATCCTAACAGGTTCATACAGCACTAGTGCCCATTTTAATGGATTTCAGTGCAAGCTATTCATCCCAGGTTCTCCACAGAGTCAGCCCTGCAAACACGAAGAAACAAGCTCCAAAAATGGAGGAAAGCCTTATTGCACAGAGTGGTGCTGCACTTCTATTTGCACTAAACCTTTGTAAAAAGCGGAAAGAACAGGAACGGAGTCGTGTGGATCCTGGATCGGGAGGCGAGGACCATAACCCTGTTAGTGAGCTACGCTCAAATTATGGACTTTTGTTCGTATGGATCCAGACATTTGGAGCTGCCGAGGCTTGTAGCACCACGAATAACCCAAAATGACACTACAATGCATCAGCATACATATCAATAAACTACAATGCACCAGCATACAGATCAATAAAATGACTGATTGTAGTAGGGTTCCAAACCACATCATCTTCTACAGAAGTCACCATCTTGCAAAGTCACATGATCGATGACTCGTACAAGAGTATCTCCCGATTGGCTAAAGGCAAAATGTTTCTCAAAGGAGAACCCCAGTCTACTCCAGGAATCATGTGTCCTTGTTTCTAGAAACATCCTGCATACGCAAGGAAACATTTGGTCTTGAAACATGTTTTCACATGTATGCAGGGCTTAAGAAAAGCAGTAATGAACACAAATGAAGCAGCTGTTTTTCACTGGTTTTATTTTGAATTTTAAAACGAGCTCAATCAACCAACTCTGGCCCCATTGTCAGGTCCCAGTTTCTATGCATAACCGGCTGGTGCAGCACAAACACCAACCAACCAGAGAAGCCTCCCTAGGACCAGAACCTGTCATCCATGAGTTAACAGGATAGAACTGCACAATCTGTCTGTAGGAAGCTAGGGGTCTTTGAGGAAGGTTAGGAGAGGGCTGGTGAGGCAGTTCACACAGGGACACAATCAAGCACAAGATTACATATTTTGGGAAAAAATGTTTCTCAAAATAAATATTATATATATATATATATATAATTTCAATAAACAAAATAAAATAAAACAAAACTCCCTTCCAGCAGCAGAAGTTGTTTTCGTGTGGAAGAGTCACAAAGTCAGTTTGAACTTTGTTAGCATTTTTACGTGGTCACCCGCAGGCCATTTTATATAACAAAGAGAATGCCGCTTGCGATCTGTCTGCCAATGACGTGAACCTCCCTCCCCTTCAATCAAATAAATATCCAATCATACGTCAATTAAAACAAAATATCATAAAAATGTTATTGTGTGTTTTTAAAATGCAAAACATTGTGCGCATTTTACATTAAAATGTATGCAATATATGTTGGAATCACATTACATCGTAATGGCGGCGCGCCCGCGCCCCCACCCCCACCCTCCCAAAAAATAAATAAATTACCAGAACTTGCAGAAGTTATATATCTGTTACCGGGCGTTTTCCTATGAATAACGACAGAATGTCATTCGATGCTTTGAAATACGTGTAAAACTTATCGACGATAATAAAAGTAGATTACAGCAAATACTATTATTATATTAAACGTGCCATCATATTTTAATGTTAAAATGCAGCGAGGATGAAATACAAAAAGGAATGCATTAGATACTGTAAATGTAATGGGTTTTAAATGTAATTCTGGCCATAAATCTCTAAACTACAAAGAGACCAACAATAACAACTTTTCTATTTTTTTTTAAATGAACCACTTCCGGTATTATTTAGTCCGCTACGCTACGAGAGAGACAGAGTAAAAAATCCGCGTTCGACTGTACAGGAAAAAACAGACAGACATTCTCAACAGTCTGCGTTTGTTAACCTGAAGCAATTCATGATCACTTAATTGTATGCGGTGGATGTCGGTGTCAATTTCCAGTACACCGATGATAGGCCCAACCTTAAAACCTAACCACGAATAAAGATTTAGGAAAAGGCTACATCGAGTTGTAAGTTACCTCATATTTATCAAAACATTACATTTGACTGTTTCAGTTTGTATTATTTATTTATCGTGCCGGCTACACCTTGGATCTATGTAGTACTGTAGTGTACTGCCGGGGTAGACATACCGCTTTACAATCCCTTCACATCGCTTTTCAATATATTAAAACACCCTCATGCTGGGGGAAAAACACAATAAAATTACAGGTATTGGCAATATGGCATTGGTTTCATTTTAATTACAATAAGACGCCTTATTTATTTGCTGTATACAGTACTGTAGTCTAGCCACAATATTTCAACATACTTACCAAACACGTAACATGCTAAAAATCACAGTTAATAGTTTATTTTCAAAACTTTCATTTTAGCGAGAGGTGGACGGGCGGTAGGAGCGGTGTTAGGCCTTGTTTAAATTAGCCACACACGCGCAACCGGCTTTGGACCACAACCCAAAATCCAAAGACACATTAAATACTGAAGTTTACCATTAGAGCAGTAATCCTGCAAGACATTTTGTGAATTTTCGTCCAACAAACAGACGACAATGTTGTCTTTTGCAAACTTTCGAGTCAAAATCCAATGGCGGGTTTTAGAATTTTAAAAAGACTACTTCTGTTTCGACCATCATACATACGTAGACACGCATCAGCAGGGACATTTAACTGCACACACTCTCAACAAACCACTTAGAAATAATACATAGAATAGGCGACCGGCGTCTTTGAAAATGTATTATTGTTGACAGATCATGCAAGCCGGATAAGACAAAATGCCGCGTAAAAAATTTAACTTTGCCCCTAGCAATGTAACTTTACACTTAATATACAAAATAATGTGTTTTACCTTGAAGCACAGAGCGGTCCTCGTTTTCACCAAACTCTGGCATATCATCTTCGCTGCCCGACATTTTCTATTTTTGTCAAGGGGTGTCCTTTGTCTGCCTCGGTCCGTACTCCACTATATGCCGGTTCGTGAAGGCAGGTTCAAGTGAAGCGTGGTTATACGGAGGGCTTGTTTAATTTAAAAAAAAAACACATACACATAAATACCCACTAAAAATGTTATTCTAAGCAAATTAATACAAAATAAATCCCACAGTTGTTGTTAACAAAAATATTATTATCCAAATGTTTTGTATGTTCCGCGGCCTATCAGCCGGTTGCCGCAGTTCGCCGTCTATGTCCTGTGTTTATTTTCGTTGGGTCGGTACAAAATTCAGGTCAAATGTCGTTGTATTTGTACAGTACAACTCCTCACAGCGTTATAAAATGGCTTCTCCGTTCTCAGCACCGAAGGATCAAGCACCCCCGCCAGACCCACACACAAAGAAAAGGGGATGAAAAAAAGGGAGCAAGCATCCCATAATATCCCCGGGGTTGCCTTGACAACGGCCAGGCCATAATACCCCCTCCTCTTCCGGCCCTAGCAACCGCCGTTGCCAAGGAGACAGGTCGGCCCGACAGACCATAATAATTCACATTCATGGTTCCCCATCCCATAATACTAACCTATATCAGTGGTCACGTGGAGTCAAATGTGAACGTTACCATCGAGACACCTACAGACCATAATGATCCTGTGTTATATAGCTGTGGTGTACAAGGTGTGCAGTATGTAATGTGTAACTGGTGTATATCCCATAATATTACTTCTATAAGGTGTTCTTGGGGTGTACCGTTGACATGGGAGCTAGCAGCATAATATATAGATAATCTACAGCTGCCAAGATTGCATTTTTTTTATAGTTGCCATGGAGATTATGGGCAGCCCATAATGACCAATCAGTGGACAACTGTTACCATAGGTTGTCAAGGAAACTGTCTGGCAGCCTAAAATGATAACAGTCATAAGCTACAATAACACCCAGACCATAATAACCATAAGGACATTTCCATGGAGATAGGAAGACCACTGTAGCCAATCCCTTTACAGTGTGGCTGCACCCATAGTATAGGTGAACACCATTGTGGGTTATCATGGAAATGCACAGGCAGACCATAATAACCAGCATTATTTATATAACTCCATAATAATCAATAAAGAGCAGCTCTAAAGGTTTGCTGTTGGGTACACACAATGCACATCCCAATGCTATCTGCTCCTCTACCCAATACCAATTGAGTCTTAAAATAACACTTAGTATAATGAATATTTCATATACTGTAGTACATTACCTCTGCCTGCTCCCCTGTGCTGTACCATAATCTCCTATATGCTGATAGTCCAGTTTGTTTATATTTTAGGTAGGTAATCCCCCCCCCCCAAAAGCTGTTTGCCACTACTTATGTGTCACTCTATGTGCCCAATAGAACAGAACAGAACAGAACAGAATATTATAGCATACAATGGACTATAACAGGATAGAATGGGATAGGATAGGATAGGACAGGATAGGCATGTCTTGCTTATACTATATAGGAGGTCTTGTTATAGCTCTGGAAGAAAAAACTAAAAACTAAAACTAAACATGGTTCATCACCATTTTCTTTCTTTTTTCTTTCTTTCACTTTCACATGACAATCACTGACAAATATTTTATTCAGTAATTATTATTATTTATTTTAATCATAATGTATTATAATGAATCTAATTAGATGGGGGTACATATTCATAAAATGCCCAATACATTAGAAACACGATGACTGCCCCTCCCCCATATTAAAACTCGCAAAGCCCAGATCTCAAAAGGAGTTACCTAAGCAACCAGCCTATCCCATAATACCTTGACCTCTGACACTCCAGTATCAAGTGACATCCCATAATATCCCCCCACCCCCCTTCCTGGGTCGCCAGGGATACGCAGAGACAGACACAAAAGACGCAGGCCTTAGTCCTCTCACATCCCATAATATTAATGAAGCCCAGCCCCGCCTAACTTTAGCAACATCCCATAATATTACACCCACATCCCCCTCCCCCACTTGCAGTGACATCCCATAATAGGCATACTAATCACACACAGCACATCCCATAATACGCTCTCTGCCGCTGTTCATATCCCATAATAGTCAGGCATGTCATTTTAATGACAGTACTTTGTGCATTTTCACACATAGAAACCCCTCATTTGCAAGCTGTGAACTTCACCACTGGCCTACAGTACTGCAGTACAGTGCAGTGCCTCTATACACATGTAATCAATGTGTCCTGTATTACGGAGGACCATTGAAAGATGCACTTGTGGCATTCCCTTCTTCAGTATTCAGGGCTTCTGATTTTTGTTTTGGAGATGACTACGACTACTCAGTGTGCTCTTCCACACTGCTCTGGTTCAAGCTGCTGTTCTGTGTTCATGGTGCAGTTTCTGATTTCTGTTTTGGAGATGACTACTCAGTGTGCTCCTCCACACAGCTCTGGTTCAAGGTGCTGTTCTGTGTTCATGGTGCAGTTTCTGATTTCTGTTTTGGAGATGACTACTCAGTGTGCTCCCCCACACTGCTCTGGTTCAAGGTGCTGTTCTGTGTTCATGGTGCAGTTTCTGATTTTTGTTTTGGAGATGACTACTCAGTGTGCTCCTCCACACAGCTCTGGTTCAAGGTGCTGTTCTGTGTTCATGGTGCAGTTTCTGATTTCTGTTTTGGAGATGACTACTCAGTGTGCTCCCCCACATTGCTCTGGTTCAAGGTGCTGTTCTGTGTTCATGGTGCAGTTTCTGATTTTTGTTTTGGAGATGACTACTCAGTGTGCTCCTCCACACTGCTCTGGTTCAGGATGCTGTTCTGTGTTCATGGTGCAGTTTCTGATTTCTGTTTTGGAGATGACTACTCAGTGTGCCTCCACACACACTGCTCTGGTTCAAGCTGCTGTTCTGTGTTCATGGTGCAGTTTCTGATTTTTGTTTTGGAGATGACTACTCAGTGTGCTCCCCACACTGCTCTGGTTCAGGATGCTGTTCTGTGTTCATGGTGCAGTTTCTGATTTTTGTTTTGGAGATGACTACTCAGTGTGCTCCTCCACACTGCTCTGGTTCAGGATGCTGTTCTGTGTTCATGGTGCAGTTTCTGATTTTTGTTTTGGAGATGACTACTCAGTGTGCTCCCCCACACTGCTCTGGTTCAAGGTGCTGTTCTGTGTCCATGGTGCAGTTTCCTGTATGTTGTGTTCCCGGCTCTTAGTGTATTTAGCTGTATTTTATTGCAATAGAGGTACATTGCACACTGTGCCACTGTTTATTTTCAGCTCAATTGCCAGGATGCATCCCCTATAAAGGTTTCCGACAGAAAAGTGTAACAAAGCACATTGAAAGCATGGTAAAGTATAATAAAGCACATTGAAAGCATGGTGAAGTGTAATAAAGCACATTGAAAGCATGGTAAAGTGTAATAAAGCACATTGAAAGCACGGTGAAGTGTAATAAAGCACATTGAAAGCATGGTAAAGTGTAATAAAGCACACTGAAAGCATGGTAAAGTGTAATAAAGCACATTGAAAGCATGGTAAAGTGTAATAAAGCACATTGAAAGCACGGTGAAGTGTAATAAAGCACATTGAAAGCATGGTAAAGTGTAATAAAGCACATTGAAAACACTGTAAAGTGTAATAAAGCACATTGAAAGTGTATGGTAAAAAGTGTAATAAAGCACATTGAAAACACTGTGAAGTGTAATAAAGCACATTGAAAGCATGGTAAAGTGTAATAAAGCACATTGAAAACACTGTAAAGTGTAATAAAGCACATTGAAAGCATGGTAAAGTGTAATAAAGCACATTGAAAGCATGGTAAAGTGTAATAAAGCACATTGAAAACACTGTAAAGTGTAATAAAGCACATTGAAAGCATGGTAAAGTGTAATAAAGCACATTGAAAACACTGTAAAGTGTAATAAAGCACATTGAAAGCATGGTAAAGTGTAATAAAGCACATTGAAAGCATGGTAAAGTGTAATAAAGCACATTGAAAACACTGTGAAGTGTAATAAAGCACATTGAAAGCATGGTAAAGTCCAATAAAGCCCATTGAAAGCACAGTAAAGCATGCATAATGTAAAGCTAAGAGAGAGAGGATGGTAAAGCATATAAAAACAAACAAACAGCAAACCATGGTAAGCTATGAGAGATGCAGAGTTAACTATGGAAAAAGCACAGGGAAACTGCTAAATTGCTTTTGGACAATACCAGGAAGAAAGAATTGGTCTATTCAGATTTCTGATGATATAAATATGATGAGATAAACACCCACTATTTGCCTTTGACAAAAAGACAGACAGACAGACATTTTGATACTCTCAATACCTCATATGAAAGAATGACCATACAAAGTTTAAATTAAACTGGACAAGCAGTTCTCTTGACATAGTAAACCTGTAAAAGTGACCAGTCTACCCGTGTACAGACAGACAGACAGACAGAAGGACAGACTGTCTATGCGTGTAGTCAGTTTTGTTTAGTGCCAATACAAAAAGAAGAAAAGTTCTGCCTCATTTCCTGTTACCGTAACAACCCACATCCCATAATGAGAAGTCAGCTGCCACCACATATCTATCCCATAATACTGCCCTGCTGCAGCCACATTACCAAGGCAACAGCCCACACAACTCCCCCCCCACACACACACACATTCCATCCCATAAAATGCCATCACTGTTAAGAAACAAAGGGCATCCCATAATAGTTGGACGTCTGTAACATCCCATAATAGTCTGCATGGGGTTTTTTTCTATACGTTTGTGCGTTAAAGAAAAACAAAAAACAAAAAGGATTTTCAAAATTGCCCTGAAACTTTGAACTAACTGATTCAGTGCCTTTGTTGCTGGGGTAACTATCTCTGCATTTAACTGATTCCGTACAAATCGTTGTTGCTGGGGTAACTATCTCTGCATTTAATAATTGTAATTGAGTTTTGTTAACTGTGCTGGGCTGTGTTGAATTGTGAGGTTGGTTAGAATATTGTGTTAAGTAAACAGCTCTAGGCCTACAGGATAGTATACATTGGCAAACAGTGTCTTAGAACACCAGCCGTTCTAAGCGCCAGCCAGTCTAAGGGCCACACGTCCAAGGGCAGTCTGAACTGTGGCAGTCTAAGGGCCACACATCCAAGGGCAGTCTGAGCTGTGGCAGTCTAAGGGCCACACGTCCAAGGGCAGTCTGAGGGCCACACGTCCAAGGGCAGTCTGAGCTGTGGCAGTCTAAGGGCAACACGTCCAAGGGCAGTCTGAGCTGTGGCAGTCTAAGGGCCACACGTCCAAGGGCAGTCTGAGCTGTGGCAATTTAAGGGTCACACGTCCAAGGGCAGTCTGAGCTGTGGCAGTCTGAGGGCCACACGTCCAAGGGCAGTCTGATCTGTGGCAGTCAGAGCGAGGACAGGTAAAGCGAGGACCTTTCCCAAACCTCTCCAAATGGCTCTAGAGGCTTCATTCCTACTCTGACACCAAACGTCTGGATTCCCTGGACAAAGCGTGCTCACTCTTTCGCCCCTCCTAGAATGAACACTAGTAAGTACCTTCTTCAGATACTGCTAATAACTCCATCTCCCCCTGTACTGCCTGCTATAAATTGTAAATTCTCCTTTCTCAACTGTCATTCGCCGACTAACAAATCTCTGCCTCTCAGCGAACTTATAACTGATGCTAATCATGATCTTCTATGCCTAGCAGAGATCTGGCACTCTCTAAATGACAAGCACTCACTACATCTATTCACCCCAAATGGCTACTCGCTCTTTGACAAGCCACGCCTCACTGGCAGAGGAGGAGGCACTGCTGTTATCTTTAACTCTGTGCTTGCTGCCACAACTTTCTCTTTGCCAACCTTTTCTTTGTTTGAGCATCTTGCTATCAAACTCCCCTCTCCCATGTCCCTCACCCTTGCTGTTATCTATCGTCCACCAAAGAACAACTCTGCTTTCATTGCAGAGTTCTCAGAATTCCTCTCCCTAATTTGCACTTCAACTGACAAAATTCTATTCCTAGGTGACTTAAACATTCATGTCGACTTGCCTTCTTCCCCTAGTGACTGACTTTGCCACACTCCTGGACGTCTTGGGCTCTCTGAATCTGTCAGTGGGACACACCCTGGATCTGCTCATCACCAGGGGTCTTGACATCTCCAATCTCTTCGTCTTAGATATCTCTCTCTCTGACTATTTCTTAATCACTGACAATATTAATCTTCCCGCACCTTCAGCTACTACTGATACTGTTATTTCCTTCCGTCCCAAGAATCTGCTAAATCCTATAATACTCTCGGAATGTGTCTCACATCCCCTCTACCTGGTACTCTCCCGTCCTCAGTTGATGATGCGGTGACCCTCTTCAACACCACCCTTACTCAGATCATCGACACAGTTGCAACCAGAACAGTGAAGAAACATCGCAACTGCCCATGGTATACCCTCTAATTCGAGAGAGATCTGGACTGATCACCTCAGTGGCTACAGGTGTACGATCGCTGCTGCCAGGGTGAAATACTTCTCAGAAATCATATCCATGGACAAGGTAAACCCAATATTCTCTTTAAAACCAGTGACCAAATCCTGCATCCAGCCACTGATAAATCTATCTCCTGTTCATCGTTCTCTCTTACCTGTCATGATTTCTCCTCTTTCTTTCAGAACAAAATTGACACCATCTATTCTACGCTCTCCTGCCACAAACCCAGTATAGTACTGGACCACCTTGACTCCCCTCCATTTGTCCCTCCTGCTCTCTCCTCCTTCTCTCCTCTCTCCATTACTGATATCTCCAGCATATTGCTGAAATCAACTACTGCCACGTGCCCCCTGGACCCCTGGCCGACAAATCTTGTCCGTCTCTGTGCCTCTGATCTTGCTCCTTCCATTATGCACACTCTCAACCTGTGCCCGAGTAACGCCGGTGCTCAAAAAACCCTCCCTCGACCAGGCTGTCTTATCTAATTTCCATCCTATAGCCAATCTTCCTTTTCTCTCCAAAACTCTTGAAAGGGCTGTAGCCAGCCAGCTGACGAAACAAAGATAACAATCTGCTTGAATCTGCATTCTGGCTTCTGGCCGTATCATAGTTCTGAAACTGCTCTGCTCTGGATTTTAAATGATCTTCTGCTTAATGATGCTGCTGCTGCTCCCTCTGTCCTTGTCCTCCTGGACCTAACTGCTGCTTTTGACACCATAGATCATGGCATTCTTCTTGACCGCCTTCAGAAGTATGCTGGGATCTCTGGAACCTGTCTGTCCTGGCTGTCCTCTTACCTATCTGGATGTGTGCAATCTGTTTTCTATGATGGAAGCAGTGCTGACGCAAACCCGGTCACTTGCGGTGTCCCTCAAGGGTCTGTTCTTGGGCCTCTTCTCTTCAACATCTACATGCTTCCCTTGGGTCACCTCATCTGCCAACATAGCCTCATGTTTCACTCCTATGCAGATGACACCCAGCTCTATCTAAAACTACTAGACGTCCCTCTGCCATGCTCCAGCTCTCAGCTTGCATCCAAGATGTCGAGGCCTGGATGTCTGCCAATTTTCTTCAGCTCAACACTAACAAATCTGAACTTCTAGTAGGATCAAAAACTCAACTCAAGAATCTCAATATTGCTGCCTTGAACCTCGGAAACTGTCTGATGCTGCCTTCCCCTTGGTGTACTTCTGGACAGTAACCTCTCCTTTGATGCCCAAATCTCCTCCTACCACCTCCGAAACATCTCAAAGATCCGTCCCTATCTTTCCCTCCCGGATGCAGAGATACCCTGTCATGCATTCATCTCCTCTCGACTCGACTACTGCAACTCTCTTTATGGTGGTCTTCCGTCATGCGCCATAAACCGATTGCAGCTGGTTCAAAATGCTGCTGCTAGGATCCTTACAAGATGTATAAAACATGATCACATTACCCCCTGTCTTGCCCAGATGCTCTGGCTACCTGTAAAGTTCAGGATTACTTTCAAAATTCTCCTGCTTGCCTACAAGGCCCTTCATCACACAGGTCCAGAGTATCTCTCCAACCTGCTGACCCGCTATGTCCCTGCATGCAAGCTGAGGTCCTCTGACTCTGGCTTGCTTGTTATACCCAAGCAAAAGTGTACCACACTCAGAGAGCGCTCTTTTAGCTTCATGGCCCAGACTCTCTGGAACTCTCTCCCAGCTTTAGTGCGTGTAGCTCCCACAGTCGCTCCCTTCAAATCAACTCTCAAGACCCACTTGTTCTCTCTTGCTCTTTAAGCCTTATATCTGTTATTAGCTGTTGTCTTATTCATATGATTCTGTATGACACATGCATCCACAATGTTTAAAATTCACATCCTTGGGCTCCCGAGTGGCGCATCCAGCACAGAGTGCAGGATGTGCCCTATAGTCTGGACGTCGCGAGTTAGAGTCCAGGCTATTCCTTTGCCGACCGAGGACGGGAGCTTCCAGGGGGCGGCACTCAATTGGCCGAGCGCCGCCCGGGGGGAGGGAGGGCTAGGTCGGCCAGGGTGTCCTCGGCTCACTGCGCACCAGCGACCCCTGTAGTCTGGCCGGGCGCCTGCGGGCTTGACTCAGGGCTGCTTTGTCCTCTGACGCTGTAGCTCTGGGTGGCTGCATGGTGAGTCTGCATTGTGATAAAAAGCGGTTGGCTGACGGCACACACTTCGGAGGACAGCGTGTGTTCGTCTTCGCCCTCCCAAGTCAGCGCAGGGGTGGTAGCGGTGAGCTGAGCCTAAAAATAATTGGCCATTTCAAATTGGGAGAAAATAATTCACATTCTAGCCTTGTATATAATGTATTATGTAATAATTCACATCCTAGCCTTGTATTTAATGTACTATGTCCGGTATTTCACTGTATTTAATGTATTATACATTGTTCCTCACTATCTTGTAAAGCGCTTTGTGATAGTGGTCCACTATGAAAGGCGCTATATAAAATAAATCTTGATTGATTGATTGATTGATTGATTGATTGATTGATTAATTGATTGATTGATTTACAGAAAGGTTGGGTGCATTAGATAGAGAATAGGGGTGTGGCAGGGCGAGGGTCCCTGTCACGTGCTGGTGGTACAGGCTGGGGGGGAAGCCTGTACCAAGCTCTCCACTCCTTATCTGTGCAAAATAAGTGCATTTCCAATAAGTGTAATAGATCTCCCACTTGCGCTTAATAATTAATAATACTTGCCTCTTGAATACAGCGCTTGCTGTAGTCGAATGGGAAGACGCTTGTCTTTGAACTTTCCATTCACACAATTGAATGGGCTGGGATGCCAGTTCATCACAATACTGCAGTATATTTGTTCCCAGTCCACTGGGAAGTTGTCATTGCTTGTGTTGCTGTGGTCTGCTAATGGCTCTGCTGGTGTGGGGTTTCTACTGAGTAACACTATGGGATTGGAATGGGATCACACTGGGATATTTAAAAATCTATCTGTGTTACCAGTGAGTATTGATACTACGGGGGCGTCACAAAATGAAAACACGAAAATTTTCACACTGTGGTCCCACTCTACCAATAGCAGCTTCACCCCATTATAGCTGCTACCACACTGACCTCAGTAATATACACAACTATTGTGGCATCACTGTCTGTTGTCTGCACTGCCATAGAAGATGACTCAGGAAGGGTACAGTTAGCATACCGTGATCCGATCTTACCAGTGGCATCCTCACCCAATTGCAGCTGACCTATACTTGTGCTACCATCGCCCCTCAGTATAATACAGAACCATTACATTGCTGTGCCACTGTCCTGAGAAACACTGCCATCGTGTGGCCATTAGCTGAAACTACACAGCATTTAAGGACAGTCGAACAGTAGCACTACACTATATCAGTATTTTAATGCATTTGAAACACTTTTTCAAACGTGATTACGCTTGGTTAGGGCACACACAGCAAGAGGAGGGTGTAAGGATGTGCCGTCTGTCTGTCTGCAAGTATGTTCGTTTGTCACACTTACATTTTAAGTATTTGGAGAACCGCTTTTCCAATTTTTGGGGAATTGACAGTACACGCAAACAAGTACACACATTTAAAAAGTTTAAATACATTTTTATAAGCTGGAAGATGCAATAAACTAGAGAAACTAAACGGTGTTTTTTTTTACAGGTTGCTAAGCTACACATTGACGCCATCATAAAGTCTGAAACAGATATTTACAAAAAAGTTTTCCTCTCGCTTTCTTTCTTTCTTTCCTTTCTTTTAAACGGGGGGACCCGCGCCTAGAGATGAAGCGTCGCTAAGGTGTTGCCGGGGGAAACCGGACGTAAAACGCCGACCAGTTCTCGTGGACACAATGGGATTCACAAACGGTGACGTGGGTTTAAAATCGCTGACACTGGCGACAGACGAGTTATGGGCTCGTAAAATGCAGAACTCGAATTAGATGTACTGTTTGCTTTTCAGAGACAAGCGGCCCCTCGGGTCCAGATTACTAAAATATAATGGTTACCTGGTTTAACCTTCCCTGCTTCAACCAACTTCCTCAGAAACAAGGCAGGCACTGTTGGCACTCCAGTTTGTTTCCATTTCTTCAGGTAGTTTTACCTGCAGGCAGGTACACAAGTTGTCTGTCACTCTCATGTGAACTAAACAGATCCTCCTGCTACTACCTGTGCTACAACAGTCTGAAATGTCTTTAGCATATATAGTAGACCCTGATATTGATGGGAGACAGACATCTGAAATGTCTTTAGAATATTGTTACAGACAAAAGTATTGCCATCCTATACTTAATATAAGATACTTCAAAAAACATGCTAAATACAAGTATTTCATGAACATTGACCACTAATTAATATAACAAAGACCAAAATACACAATTTCTGGTAGTTTACAAACAATGTTTATTTATATATATAAAAAAAAGCACTCCTTTCACTTTAATATGGCTTTCAGATGTTTATGATAATTCTTAACCAGTATGTTACATGTTGTTTTGTGAAATCTAGGCCCATTCAGTCTCGCATATTTCCTTCAACTGGATACACAGTGCGTCACTAAAGCCTTTTTCAGAGCAGTCCAACACATTTGTATTGGATTGAGATCTGGTGATTGCAAAAGCCATTCCAGAACTTTTATCTTCGTTTTCTTCAAGAATTCCAGAGTTGACTTAGCCATATGCTTTGGTCGTTGTCGTGTTGGAAGATAATCTGCCAATCAGCCTGCGAGCAGATGGTCTCATTGTACTTTGTAGAATGTTTTTATACATGGTTGTATTCATTTGATCTTCAATCACATAAATGTCTCCAGTGCCATAACTGCTAAAATGCCCCATATCATGATCAAACCACCTCCATGTTTAACTGTAGGTACAAGATTTTCTTCATTGAAGGCTTTCCCTTTCTCCAAGCATACTGTGGTCCATTTTTAGGGAAAAGTTATATTTTAGTCTCATTAGACAAGATAGTTTTGTTGATAGTTTTTTGCTTGATGCTTCTAAATCTTTCTACAAGTCCTTGGCTGTTAATCTTGGATTTTTTAACTGCTCGGACGATTCTCCTACCTGCTGTACTTGTAAGTTTCTTTGGATGGCCACTTCTTTCAAGCGTTTCAGTTGAATTTGTTCTGTGGTACTGCTTGATTATTGCTCTGATTGTGGATTTTGGTATTCCATATTTCTTTGATACTGCGCTGTAGCTATTTCCTTTGTTGTAGTTTGTTTTAAACAAATGGGAATGCAATTTCTAAGTCTTCATAATGCAGGTTAGTTACTGTGTAATGATTTTCAATCAATTAATATATTTTTTAATTAGTTATATTACATTTTTACAGACTTTGAATGTAAAGGTGTCAATACTTTGTTATGAACAAATATTTGAAATTGCTTACGTGCTTTTTTTTATATAAAGATTGTTTGTTAATACCAGAGATTGTGCAAATCGGTCTTTGTCATATTATTGGAGGCCAATGTTCACTACTATTTAACATGTTTTCTTGAATTATCTTATATTAAGCATAGGGTGCCAATACTTTTGTCTGCGACTGTATAGTAGAGCCTGATACTGATGTGATACAGCCATCTGAAATATCTTAGAATATATAGCAGACCCTGACATTGATGTGATACAGCCATCTGAAATGTCTTTAGAATATATAGCACTAGACAATGATATTGATGTGATACAACCATCTGAAATGTCTTTGCATCAGATAGAAATTACATCACATTAAAATGAGCTATACTGTTGAAAATGAGCTATACATTTAACTAAATGTATTATCAAACATATAGTATATCCTGTTGTGGAGTGTATATCAGATGACCTAGGAAGTGCAAGTGTGACATTCTGCCAAATTTAAGGCATCCAAACTAAGACATTTCTATAACTAAGTGTGGTACAAGTGAGATAGAATTTCTTAAAAAAAAACCTTTCTTTCTTTCTTTCTTTCTTTCTTTCTTTCTTGACTGAAATGTATATCTTTCTATCTCTATCATTCCATTCTTTTTTCCTTCTTTCTCCACCTCCATCCCTCCCTCCCTCCCTCCCTCTCCTCTCCCCCCTCTCTCCCTCATTAACATCCTTTCCTGTAGTTCACTTCAATTTATTGCCCCAAAATAAACATTCTAGGAGCGGCAGCAGTTTTTTTTTTCTATATGTCAACTTGCCTGAATGCGAGGGGAACTGACGTCTTAGAAATACGACGGGGAAGATATTTGGGAAAAACAAACAAACTCTAAAAAAGAAAAGAAAATGAGGAAAAGCGAGGAAGGGATGGAGGTGGGAGGGAGAGAGGGCTGATGGCAAACGAAGCTTGATTCCTTCGGGGCATCCCTCGTGAAATTATTCTTTGAAAACGGGGTCTCCCTGACCTAGACCAGCGATTGGGTTAGGATTCTGTTTGGGTCCACATTTGAACTATGTATCCATCTATCCAGCTTATTCAATGAGGTCCAGTCTACCATCACGCACTGATGTCAACAGTCAGATTCCTTAAACGGGATGAGTGCCCCCTATGGGTAGAAATTGTTATTGCAGTCCATGCTTTCTTTTCTCTTCTTCTCTCTCTCTCTCTCTCTCTCTCTCTCTCTCTCTCTCTCTCTCTCTCTCACACACACACTCTCTTTCTCTCTCCGTTCTGTGCCAGTACCAGTATTCAGCACTCCACACCGGCTAGATATATACAGCAAATGACTATATGTCCTGTATAGTATTACTATAGTATTACTATCTATTTACAAATACATATTTTATATGTGATGTTTGTATTGTTACAATAATAACTCATAACAGGCATGTTTTTAACATGTTTTTTTTTTCAATTTCTGTTCTCTAATTAATTGTTGCGGCCAATAAAGCTTATTTGGATTCGAAATGGAGAAGGGAGAAAATGAGCGAAAGAAGGAGAGAGAGAGAGAGAGAGAGAGAGAGAGAGAGAGAGAGAGAGAGAGAGAGAGAGAGAGAGGATGGATACGTAATACTTTAATTTGCATCTCAGTCCAGTCCGCTATGATTAAGAGGAACTCTCCTCTCAAACAGCCAAAGCAGCGAGTCCAGGACCAGCAGCGCAACCCTGTCCGGACACAGTACAGCTCTGAGTTTCTATAATAACTACACAGAGAAACGACAAACCGGGTTCACCTTGGGAAAGAAACAGAAACAGCACATGGATATATACTAAAACTGATTTCAAAAAGTACAAGTAAACTGCAGTTTTTTTTAATTTTTTGTATTTTTAATTGATCTTTTTTTATTAGTCATTTGAGGCTATTTTATTTCAAACAGAAATTTGGGATTATAAAAGTGTTCTTTTTTGGTGATATTTGGTTAGTATTTTTAAAACAAAAAAAGAAGATACATCTTGATATGTATTTTGTTCAATGCGAAGCTATATTTGGAACTCTGTCCTAGATCTGGTTCGAATTCTGAAATCTATTTGCAGTTTTCGCATTGAAAGAAAAGCAACAAAACGCCGTCCAGTAGCGGCTCCGTAACATCACACTGCGGACTGAGGAAATCCTGGGAGATGTACTAAAAACAAAACAAAACAAAACAAAAAAACATCGACTTCAATACAGACCATTGTTATAAGTATTCAATAATATTAGTGTCTATAGTCATTACATTATTTTGTTGTTGCAACTGTACAAAAATGAAAAACAATCATAAAAGAAGTTGAATGAACATGATTTCTGGAGAAAGTTGCTTCACGACTGTGCACATTTACGAAATAACTGCTAAGACGAATAACATCTAAATCAGTATTTCCGTTTTCATAGCCTACAGACCTGATATACGCGATTCTTAGTTTGTGCATGTGTAATCCTGTACTTGTTTTTAATATGTGTAACATACAATATTAAAACACGTGTAACAGAGAGGGACAGAACAATATCTGGTTTACACACGTCACGTAATAAATATAATATTTCAGTTATCATACGTGTCATAATAATAGAAGCAGGGTCTATCTATATTGTATATTAATTAACATACATTTTCAAACCAAGTATTATTATTATTATTATTATTATTATTATTATTATTATTATTATTATTATTATTGTGCTGTATTTGTTTTATAAAGGCTATGTCCATTTTTAAACACGCTTCAGTTATTTTTAACAAACAACACATAAAAGAACATGTTCTTGTTTGAAAATGCCCAGCAGCTCACCCGCTCAGTGTTTCAGTGATTATTGTATTCAGCGCCGTTGAGGTGCACAGGCTTCTTTCTGTGGGAAGGATATCTTGTGAGACACTTTAGAGACAAATAGGTTATTTCGCAAAGCGACTAATAATATTATAACCCCCCCACCACCACCACCAACTCACAGTACGTTTAAAAAATCATAATTGTGATTATAGATCAACAAACTAACTGACTATTGGATATCAATTAGTGAGCAATATACCGAAAATGATAGATTCACTTTTCACTAACTGTATTATTAAACGAAAAACTAACACAAGAAAAAAATAATCCTAAATAAAACCTTTTCTTTTTAAACGTTTTACTAAACTAAATGTTATGTAAATTGCTCAATTACTATTGTCTATTGATCTAAGTAATCGACATTAAGGATAGGATATTCAAATAAGACAGAATAGATTTTTTTAAGCTTTTCTTTTAGCTTTGCAGATCGCTTATTGCTCGGCAGAGCTGTCTCTGTGCAAACACCTGTCTTCTATGATGTAATGACTGGGCTCGAGTCGCGCGTTTCACTTGAATGCAATGCCTTTAGAAACGCCACGGATTCCAGTCACACGTGTAATAAATATAAGCTCTCACAATATGTCTGGATAAATATAGGCTATTAAACAGGACGATACAATTCAAAGTTATTTATACTTTGTGGACATTTGGGATCGATTTGTGAAGCTCTTGAGTCTTATAAGCGATTTCATAAATAATTCTATCGCTTTGTTTTCGTTTTCTTCATTTGTGGAACACGTTTTTTTTGTTTTTTTTTACAGCAGTTTCCACAGGACTTTAGCATTATTAAACTTTTCTTTCAAATTTTAACACATCGTAGAGAACCGATCTAAGAATTTTTGTGGCGATAAAAAGAGCAACTGTTGTCGACTATATTCTGCGCTTCACTATCCCTTTGGGCTTGTGAAGATTCTGTCATCCCTATAAAGACACAAAGCGCACCTGCAGCAACATCACTGGATTCGATTGTATACGCAGCTTTTAAACTGCACAATTCCAGAGCTGTCAGCATTAAACAGGAACCATTTATTTTTACATATTTCCCAGCGTTTGAAGGTGGACCGTTCACGACATTATTTTTGTGCATATCCACACCATTTAAAACACGTTTGATTAAACTGGAGCGGTGATGTTTGACTGGACCAGCCGCAGCGTCACTGTTTGAAGACTGAAAAGAAGAAAATTGAACATTGTTTAAATAAACATAAACAGACGTCACTCATTGGTTTGTTATTAAACCTGGGATTTTTTGATTTTTTTTTTTTTACTTGTATCACCTTTCGAAAAACCATTTCCTAAACTGTAATAACTTATAAAAAAAAAAAAAAAAAAAAACTGGAGTGAAAATACATTTTTGAACTTCAAAGTTTGGAAAGAAAATTGCCAACGGAAAAGAAAACAAACTTTGTATTCTGCTGCTGGTGTTGCTTCTTTTCAAGGGGTGAGACCTTGTTTGTGTTTTTATTCTTTAATCGCCGCAGAGCCCGTGACCCGCTGCTGAGCTATGCGGGCAGGAAGCCGCGTGCTGTGAAAATCCTTTCAGCAGTGTCCCAATGCGCGCCTCCAGCGTCGCGAGCACCATTCTCAGCGTTCTGTTTGCGTTGCTCCTGGTGACGCCTGATGCGCAAGCAACATTGTGGCTGTAAGTATACAAGAGATCTCTAGTGTAAAGGTATACGGAGATATCTGAATCTATACCGTAAAAACTAACGAACCCAAAGCACAGGATAGTGTAGTAAACAAGAAGAAGTGAGTCTATTGTTGTGTCAAATTGTCTGCAGCTTTAATGAAACTAAACTCTGGAAGAATGTCCTGTTGATCTTGCCCCTACCCTATTTCCTTTATCCCCTCTCTAAGTGGCGGCACTGGGTCCCTGAACTGGAGTTCTTTTTTTTTGAGTGGCACGTCGCGAGGGAGAGGTTATTGAAGAACTTTTTGTAAAATTTACCTAAAAGTGGTGAGATCCGGTGCATTCTGGGAGACCGTTACAATAAGCATGGGTTGTGGGCAATTTGTATACATACGTTTAACTAAAGAGCTGTCCCAGTCCTGCCTCTTAACCTGTATCAACTCAATGCTGTAACACTGCTAGTTTTACTGTTATCCTCACTGCTCACCTTACATCTACCTACCCAGTTGAACTTTTAATTTTGAATACTCTTCCCAACTAAAAAAAACTCTTAGTTCTGACCACACACACTTATCCTGGTGCAGCACTGTAACCCCTGACCCCAGTTTGTGCTACAGTAGTTAAGGACAGTTTTTTTATGTTATGTAAATAAGAAACTGTACGAAACTGACAAAAATTATATCAATCCGTTTAACACAGAATGTATATAAATCGAAGTTGTTGTATACAAATGAATAACTCAGTTGGCTTCTACTACTAAAGAATGCGTACAGAAAAGTTGGAGGCCTTTGGAGAAAACGGGTTAAATTGGTTTAGTTTGCACGCAGTCGTTTGGTTATCGATGAACTCCTGATAATGTCAGCTCCGCTTACTGTCACAATGTATGCGCAGTCCCTTTGAAGTGATATTAAGCGGGGTTGACTGTTTCATTTATAGCAACAAGCAGTATCAGGAAACGGATAACAAGGAGAAACATTATTTTTTTACATTATACTTTAAAATCGGAAAACGGCAAACCACTTGATTCTCGATTTATTTACTTATCTTTTCAAGATTAGAAAATAAAAAGAGTCAATTTACGTTTTGTGTTTGTTTTTTGAAAAGGAAAAACGAGTGAACAGAATTTACACGAAGCTATTCCATACTTCCTTAGACAAATAGAGTTGGCGTTGTTTGCTGCTGTGGGACATTTTCCTACATTATCACTGCCCATATAAACATGAAAAGGCTCAAATGACAGTTAAAAAAACAAAGATTTATATTACGTTAAACTTACCTAGGTATGCTGGTTATACTATGAAGACACTTTATTTATTTACATTTATTAATTAAAATCATGCGCCGTCTTCAGCTTTGTTTCTGAGTCTCTGGGGTAACTGACAAAGCTCGAGGAGGGTTGAGGCAGTCAGTGCCCGCCAAAAAGCTAGCTCGCGCATGAAAACACAACAGCGGTTTTTCTGTGGTCTCGTCATTAACTAACATTATAAAGCATCAATCTCTCCCAACTAATCAAAACGCTGGATTCAAGAAGATTCATATACATTTTTTCGAAGTGCCATTGCCAGCATTGACAAGGACATAAAAGTAACCGCCGTGAATACAGACTTTAATATCACATTTGATCTAAATTATTCTAGCGATTTTGAGTTCAGTTAGAAAATCTCATAAATACCGTGTTTTTTTTACTTTATTAATGGAATACATCACTTTACTAGATTCGATTATCACATTATTAAATATCCTTAAATCAATGTTTTCCCGCCTAAGTAGCCAACAAAAAACAGTGAATTACCTGGACGAGAGAAATAGGAAATACAATAATTGAAATTCACATTGGTGGTTCCTAAACTTGTTCTTAAGTAAAACGTTACATTTAAAATAAAAACGGGTTTGTGTAAATGTTTTAATATAAAAATCTTTTAAAATGATTTCTAATGTTATATGTACAGTTGAGCCTGTCTCGCATTGTCTCGTTCGCACTTTGTGTGATAGAAGCACTGGGCTTCACTTCACAGTCCGAGGAGCTGTCATTGTCCTCTCTCTCTCGCCCCTCTCTCACCCCTCTCTCCTCTCCGCAGGTCTCTAGCGCGGCAGCCACTGTCCCGTGGCTCCTGCTCCGAGCTTGAGGGCCTGTCGGGAGGGCAGGTTGTGCTGTGCCAGCGGCAGTGGGGCGCGATGGAATCAGTGCGTCGGGGGGCGGAGCTCTCCATCGAGGAGTGTCAGCACCAATTCAGAGCGCGCCGCTGGAACTGCTCCACGGGGTCAGGGGTCAACGTGTTCGGGAAGGTCGTGTTGCAAGGTCAGAGGGGTTACGGGAGTGAGTGAATGTGAGAGTGAGGGTGAGGGCAGTTCAAATATTGATTCTCTTTCCCCTTTACTTTCTCAGGTACCCGTGAGGCTGCCTTCATCCACGCTCTCTCAGCAGCGGCGGTGGCGTTCGCGGTGACTCGGGCGTGCAGCCGCGGGGAGCTGGAGAAGTGTGGCTGCGACCGCAAGGTCAGGGGGGTCAGCCCTGAAGGTGAGCAAAAAAAAAAACAATGGAGAGGTTCACTGGAGAGTTCACAGCGTTCAAAGATTTCAATACTGTCCCCTGTCCTCTCTCTGTCTATGTGTGTCTCAGGTTTCCAGTGGTCAGGCTGCTCTGATAATCTCTCGTTTGGGGTCGCGTTCTCTCAGTCCTTCGTGGACGATCCTGAGAGGAGTCGGGGCCTGTCCTCAAGCCGGGCACTCATGAACCTGCACAACAATGAGGCAGGGCGGAAGGTGAGGGGGAGAGGGGGGGTTAGGGGGGAGCAAGGTGAAGTGGGAGGAAGGTGAGGGGTTGGGGTGAAGGGGTGGCAGTGGGTTTTTTTCCCTGCAATGAGACAAGCTGCAAGATGACGTGGTTTGCAATATTTTTAAAACTGATTAATTACATTTGTTCAAATCTTTATTCTCCCTTTAACAGCAGTCTCCTCCCTTGCTGTCACTGCTGAGGTGATCCTTCACAACTCTCTCAAGCGCTCCGCTCTCACCCTGTCCCATCTCTCTTCCCTGTCTCTCCTCTCTCCCCCCTGTCTCCTGCCCCCAGGCGATCGTGCACAGCATGCGCGTGGAGTGTAAGTGTCACGGTGTGTCGGGGTCCTGCGAGGTGCGCACGTGCTGGAAGGTGATGCCGCCGCTCCGCAGGGTGGGGAACGTGCTGAAGGAGAAGTTCGACGGGGCGACAGAGGTGCAGCTGCGCAAGGTGGGATCCCGCAAGGTGCTGCTGCCCCGGGACCCTCACTTCAAGCCACACTCACCCCAGGACCTGGTCTACCTGTCCCCCAGCCCAGACTTCTGTCAACTGGACCCACGAGGGGGGATCCCCGGCACGGAGGGGCGGCAGTGCAATGCCACATCGCGGCTGGCTGTGGACGGCTGTGAGCTTATGTGCTGTGGGCGTGGTTTCCACACGGCGCGTGCCGAGGTCGTGGAGCGCTGCAGCTGCAAGTTCCGCTGGTGCTGCTCGGTGCAGTGCAAGCAGTGCCGCAACGTGCTGCAGGTGCACACCTGCCGCTAACGCAGCTGCCGGGGATGGGGGTGGGGGTAGGGGTTGGTAAAGGGACACTGACATCACGATACAGGTGACGATCCTGATGGGTTGCTTGTATTGAACAATGGACTGTTTTGTTAAAAATCTAAATGAGACAGGGAGAGTATGTATTGATACCAGTTATATAACACACTAATCTCTCATTCAAGAACCACTTGCTTGGATTTTGGTCTTGTATCACGATACAAACAATACGATACAGAATGTTATGAAAGTATCCAGATTCATCGATACACAATGAATCATTCCACCCCTAGGGGGCAGGTTAGCAGGTACACTCTGGTGAACATGGAGTGGGAGTCAGACATGATTCTGAGAGCTCTGTTAAGACTGCAGGGCTTTAAACCTTTTGAAAATGCATCAGGATACGACGACTGAACTAGAAAACGATACAAAGTGAATCTGAAGAAGATGACAAGAACGTTAGCTGGGATAACTGATATGTCACTCCCAGAACAGGATGCTCTTTGAATGGCTGCTCTGTCTCATCTCAGTGTGCCTAGTGTGCTTACCTGTTTGATGTGCTGTTAATGTATCTGCTTCCCCACCGTCAGCCTGGGGAGTCTTTTCAGAAGCTCTTCTCGTTGGTGACTAATACTCTGAGCAGAAACAGGGCAGAGCTGAGGCATGCAGAGAATGCAAAGTTAGTATTAGTATTTTGACAAGCAGCAGACTTGCTGCGCTGTTCCTGTAAATATCATCCTGTAGAAACACGAGCGAGGTTTCAGAGAGGAGCCCTTCATCAGGGGCTGCATGCAGGGCTGCTCCAACATTGTACTGAGCTGTGTTTCACAATGTGTTAAACACGTGGATGAAATATTCACATGCCATTGCAAAATAACCAGCAGTGCACCCAATAATATATAGTGAACACATAAACATGTCAGTCTCACCTCCACCAGTGAGGGGTCTGATACAAATGGTGGAGTACACGGTCCTTTACTCACCAGGGGCTATATTATCACCACCACCGAGTATTACTAACTAAATAGAAAACAATGCTGTTGTTGTTATGCTTTTCTGTCGTGCATTGTGAATTGCAAAATAATATAATAAGGAGAAACAGATGCGCAGCCTATTAACATGTAAACATTTTCACTATAAAGTCTCAGAATAATTGCAAACCACTTGAAAATGGCTGATCTCGCCCTTTTTGGAAGACCTTGCCAACGCCGCTTTTCGTTGAGAGAGTTTAGGGGTCATTATGACTTCTTTGCACAAAGCACAGAAACACTTTTTTGCAAGATATTGCTTTCCCAAGGAAGTCCTATTGGAATTGTGCGATGTGTTGAGACCTAGGCTACACAGACCAACCAAGAGCACTCATCCCATTCCTGCACACATACAAGTCCTGTCTACACTTGGCTTTTTGGCCACTGGTACCTTTCAAAGACAGATCGGAGACTTAAGTGGCATTTCACAAGCCTCTCTAGCGCACTCATGCCAGTAGTTTTGGATTCCATCATTTCCCTTTATCCTCAGTACATTCAGCTTTCTTATACTGATGGACAGCAGATTGAAATAAAAAGGGATTTTCATTTAATTGCTGGGTTCCCCTATACCGTTGGTGCTATAGCAATTAAAGCACCAACATTGAATGCATTTCATTTTGTGAACAGGAGATAGTACCACTCAATTAATGTGCAGGTTATATCCGATGCCCAACGCCATCCATGAAATGCTGTGGCTAAATGGCTAGGCGAAACCCACGATTCATTTATTCTTCAGAACAGCAGTGTGGGCTGAGAAAACAGAGCCATGACAGACGGATACATTTACCACATAAGGCTATACAAGGGCGTTTTAAATGCAAATTTCCACATGCAAACAATTTTAGTGACCTTGAGATTTACTAACATGTATTACTTAGAAACGTGCGTATAAGTGCCTTAGGCAAGATTGATGAACCAGAATTTAATTGTGGATGCAAACATTCTAAACTCTGTGTGTACAAACAATTTCAGCAATGTTTTTAGGCATAGCCCCTGAGGAGGAAACCAGTCTGATCCATCACTAAGACCCATGCTGGACTCTGTTTAGACACCAGCACACTTTGTTTAATGTTTTGATGAGTTGTGTTTTAAAGGGCAGAGGAGTTGTATAGAAATGCTTGAGAGGCATCAGCTGCAAAGTGACTGAGTTGTGAAAGCTGAGTGAACCTGGACAAGGAGCTCCAGCACTGCAGGGGATTGTGATGTCACAGTGCTGAGAGTGAACCTGGACAAGGAGCTCCAGCACTGCAGGGGATTGTGATGTCACAGTGCTGAGAGAATCAATGATTCTCTCAGCACTGACATCACAGTGGACTGCAATCAGTAGGTCTCAGCAGTATAAAAGGCCACTCCTGTTTATGTGCTGTATACATTTTCAGATTTATTTTAATTGTAAAAAATATATACATAGAAATGACCAACACTGTACTGTGACAATGAAAAATAAACTTTTAAACTACTCTTTAAAAACAGTTTGTAAGTTTCATTATTTCAAGGCACAACATTAATATCGTATAATTCCAACCAACTCCTTTTCTGTCTCTTATACAAGACTACTGTCTGTCTCCTCACTAATATAAACTAATAGAAGTGAATCTGTCCAGCCAACCCCCTTTCCTTCTAACTTTTTAGAAGAAATCCCAGACCAATGTTTTTATTTATTTATTTATTTTATTTTTTTAAAAAGTGCATTTATTTTAAAGTTTTGAAAATGATCCCACACCACCAGAACAGAAGTTTTAAAATGTATGGGCTTGTAATTCCACCACATCACCACCACGTGGCGATATTCATATTACCCAAATTACAGTACTGGATACAATACATACAAAAAGTTTAAAGATGAACATTCTTGTAAATTACTTCTTAAAAAAGATATTATTTTGAATAAATGTAAATGGGTAAAGCCCACTACTGGCTTGTAATTTGTTTTTGTTGAAAACTTTAAATATTTATTTAAATTGATTGACAGCTGGCAATTACCCCCTTCAGTGAAGACACTGATGTGCAGCTTGCTGTGTAGCTCCATCCTTACAACCCAACATTGAGGTCTATGGAGGGAAACAGCCTGGCTTTAACATTGGGGTCTATAAGGGGAAACAGCCTGGCTTTAACATTAGGGTCTATGAGGGGAAACTGGGGGTATATTGGGAGGGTGCAGCCAGCCCCCTCCATGGACCCGAATATGAAGGGCGTATGACTGTCAGCTGTCAATTAACATCCAGAGCTGTGATTTTATTTGTTCACGTAACAAATGAAAGTGATCTTTGTAAAATTTGGAAAATGTGCAAAAAGAATAAAAGAAAAAGAAAAAAAAGATGATTTTATTTGAAAAATAAAAAAATTAAAATGCAGGTCGACTTTCAATACAGAACAGATGACAGAATCAAAGCAGTGCAGAGGGGAAAGTGAGTGCCGTTATGAACTGTACAGAACCAATTTCAATCTCTTGCGTTTATTAACTCGGCTTTTAACGTCCCTCAACAATCTAGATCAGTTTGACTGCAATATAATTTCTTCTTGGCCTGTCAGTTTAATACATCTTTCAGAGTTAACCCTACCATGTGCAGAAAGAAAGGAAACAAACTTGCAGAGAGACAAGCTTCCTCCCCCTTCAACCTGCAAGCTAGAATAACATCTTCAGGCTGTTATAGTTAAGGAAGAAAAGCATAACAACCTGTTATTCTCTATAAATCGTATTTGATATTTTCTGTACCGGCTTGCTGAAAAGATAGATAGATAGATAGATAGATAGATAGAGATAGATAGATACATACAATTGTATTGCAGCTGCACAAACTGCAATTACAAAGGTTAGCAAGTAGATGGCAAAAGAGGGATAACAGCAAACACAATTCCAGTTTCACCAGCAGATGGTGACAAAGTTTATTTAATATTTGTAATCCTGTCATTGCCCACCAGGTGGGCCTATTGCCAAAGGAATGATTTTTTTGGTACAATTTAGAAACAAAGAGTGCCAACGAGGCTGGTTTAAAATCCACATCTATTAGCACTAGAAACTGTAGAGGCCACTGCCAATACTGCTGGTCAGAGTGAAAGGTAAGGGGTTAGAATTAGCCTTGGTAGCACGCCTTTCATTTGTGAACTACTTCATGAATTAATGTGGACAATAATTCATTTCTTGATGCATTTGTCCACCTCCGCTTCTCCAGGATTAGTTACTGATTTTTCTGTTTATTTTTTGTTATAGTTATGGACCCTATCCAGAAGCAAAGCACAAAGGAAGGCAATAATACAGGAACAGTAATAAAAATAAAAAAAATACCAGGAAGCAACTGAGACTGCCGGGGGTTAGGAAACTGGCTCCATTTCGACTCCCTCGTGGGCCTTGTCTGTAATCTATAGACAAGAAGGATCCAAGATGGCAGACACTATGACAGAGTTTCCCTCCCTAAACAGAGTCTGGGCCAGTCCATGAACAGCTAGTTTGTTGCACTGATAAGCCAGATAGCAGCAAGCTCATTTTGCTGATGGGTCTGTTCTTACCCATTGCAAGAGAAGTTACATTTTCATGGACTGACCCTTCAGTATACAGGGGTGAGGAAACTGGAGCCAGTCTGACCCTGCTGAGGAGTTTACTTTGTATGTCAGCTGCAGAGAATTTGGAGCCAGTATGGTGGTTACAGGGATGCTACATTTAAAAAAAAAAAAAAATTACAACTTTTCAGGAAGTGTTTGTGTGCCTTTGCGCTAGCTTCCAATCGAGACCCTGTAAAAGAGTTTTCTTTCCGTTTTCCCCCCCTCCCTCTCTCCTCTTCCCTCGCTCACAACAGGTTGCACTTTCTCTTCTGCTTGATCTCGGGAGGCTCCAGCGCTGCGAGAATCGCCTCGTCGAAAACGTTCTTCAAACCACGCTGCAACGAGATAGAACAGGAGACCCAGTCAGCAACGAGCCAGAACAGAGAGACCCAGTCAGTAACGAGACAGAAGACACGTGTGTCGTCTTTACCTGTGTGAGGGCAGAGCACTCCACGTATTTCACAGCCCTCAAGTCCCGCGCTAGCTTCTCGGCGGTCTCGGGTGCGAGGGGTCTCTGCTTGTTCTTCGCCAGCTTCTCCACAGTGTTGGGGTCGTCGCGAAGGTCAACCTGCGTCCCCACCAGCAGGAAGGGGGGTGCGGGGCAGTGATGAGAGATCTCAGGAATCCACTGAGGGGGGAGAGAGAGAGAGAGAGAGAGAGAGAGGAGAGAGAGAGAGAGCTGGGGGTTAGGAGAAATGGGGAGAGAGGAGCGCTGTACCTTCTAGAAGGAAGGGGGGTTAGAAGAGAGAGAGGGAGGGAGAGAGGCGCACTGTACCTTCTCGAAGGAGGGGGGGTTAGGAGAGACAGGGAGGGAGGGAGGAGCACTGTACCTTCTTGGAGGGGGGATTAGGACAGAGAGGGAGGGAGAGAGGCGCACTGTACCTTCTCGAAGGTGGGGGGGGGGTTAGGAGAGAGAGGGAGGGAGGGAGGGAGAAGCGCTGTACCTTCTCTCGGACATTCTCGAAGGAGGAGGGTGAGACGACGGAGAAGCAGACCAGGAAGACGTCAGTCTGAGGGTAGCTGAGCGGACGCAGCCGGTCATAATCCTCCTGACCTGCAGAGAAATCAGAATTAAAATCAGCAGGTTTAATCAATATGAAAATGACGGTAATCATGAAACATTAAAAATAAATCTAGTTTGAAAACATGGAGTGAAAACGACCCCCAATTTGTCCCATGCCTTGACAGCGGTGCACAGCGCCCCCGTGAGGAGCGTGGCGGGACCCCAGCCCCTCTGCCTCACTTACCCGCAGTGTCAAACAGCCCCAGGGTGTAGGGCTCCCCTCCAATCATCACCGTCACCGCGTAGTTATCAAACACCTGCAGAGAAACAGCCGGTCAGAGACATGACCCCACTGAGCAAGAGTAGAGACACCAGGGCTGGGAATGAGCCTCCTACTGCAGAGCAGGGTTTACCAAGAGTTTAATAAGACACACCTGAGCTTGTTACCTATACACTGTAGCTAATCAAGCTTGTAGCAAAATCTAGAAAATCTGCTGTGCAATAGGAGTCTCATTGCCATTCCTGGAAACGTACAAGCGATTAAAATGACACGACAGGTCTCGGCTGTGAGTGTGCTGGTACTCACCGTTGGCACATATTCCGAGGGGAACTTGTTTGTGGTGTAGGATATGAGGAGGCAGGTTTTACCCACCGCTCCGTCCCCCACCACAACACACTTTATCGTCTGCATCTTGAGACAGGAGGAGGGCAGTCACACGCTCCGGATAATAATCTCTTTGGAACTATCTATAGGGACGTGGTAGGGTAAACACACAACTTTAAGAGCTGTATGTACTGTGAATGTGCATTTATACAAATCACTACCTGCTGTCAGTTGATTAGAGCTATGAGCTTGCACCTGTTACAGTAGAAAAGTCAAGTCGTTTCAGATAAACATTCGTCAGTCAGTCGGTATAAATACGCTGTGCAGCTACGTCAGTTACAACCAATTTGAATGTTGCCTAGAAATCTGCAAACTCAAGGAGGACTACGTCATAAAAAGAAAAGCTTTCAGCAAAACGTCAGTTTAATTTGCTTGAAAGTGCAATTTTCTCTTCGATTTCAGAATCAAGGAAGAGCAGTTCATTCAACGCAGTCTGGGGGGCCGGGTTGGTTTCTGTCCTGCAAGGATCCTCAGTGCGTCTGCAGCTCGTCTTCCAGAGGAACGCGATTTCGACCAAACAAAGGCTTGTGCGCAACTGTGAAAGAAAAGACAAGCAAACAACGTTCATGCAACTGCTTCAATCGCAAGCCTCAATTATTACTTTACCATCAACCTAGATTTGAGGAGCAGAATTCTCCCTGGCTCGACCCTCTTCTCTTCTATTTAAACACATGAACTGGAACAAATTCAGCTGTGTCAACACCCTCCTAAACAAGTAAGTCATCACTTAATGTAGGTGGGCAGCACCCTAGAGTAAGTAGAGGGGTTCTGAGAAACACAGTGTTACACGTCCCCACGTGTTGCTACAACTATTTAAATAGCCTACCTGTCCTGTTCTTTCCGTTAACATCCTGACAACTTTTTACACATTTTAATTCTGCCTCAAAGGTATTTAAGATGGCTGCCCAGTGCACTTATGTTTGAGATCAGAGGCGTGTCCTCTCCAATCACTGCCTGCTCCCCCCCCCCCTCACAGTTTGACACAATTGGGGATACCTTAAAGAGAACTTCCAACTTGTCTCATTTTTACATGAAGGGATGAAAACTGAATAAACATGGTCTGTGGCTAGAATTGTAGTGTTGTTGTTTTTATAGTTTTATATAAGATGTATAATTGATCGTTTAAAGAAGTGGATGAACATATGAAATACAGTACGCTCCTTTAGAAAAGTAAGATAGCTTTCATTTCTCATCATACAGGATTGTCAGTTTCATACAATAGTATACATAAATAAATCAGATTTTATTTAAAAGCATAAGCATGCAATACATCTATTACCGTACAATGTGTTTCTTTCCCCAAAGTAGTCTTAGGCTGCCCTGAAAATAATTCCAATTTAAATTGGTAATTCAAAGTAGTCTCACTTTGACATGAAGGAATTCATTTATTTATCTGTTTATTAATATTGTGTGAAACTGAAAACAATCCTGTATGTCTACAATTCTACCCACAGACCACATTTATTCAGTTTTCATCCCTTCACATAAAAGCGAGACGAGTTGGAATTATTCTTCAGGGTGAGCCCCAATTGCGTCAAACTATTTGAACCAAAAAAAAATAAAAGGCTTTTAAAATAACATTATCAAACCATCCCATTTATTTACATTTCAACAGTACAAAAGCAGATCTTCTTCATCAGATCGGCTTCAGGTAAAGTGAATTCTCTGCTAGAATAAAACCGCACCCTCGTCACTAAAAAGGGAAGGGAGGGGAAAAAAAAAAAAAAAACCTGCAGGCAGTGATCGGAGAGGACATGCCTCTGATCTCAAACATAAGTGCACTGGGCAGCCATCTTCAAAATACCTTTGAGGCAGAATTAAAATGTTTAAAAGTGTAAAAACTTGTCAGGATGTTAACGAAAAGAACAATGCCAGGTACGTTATTTAAATAGTTGTAGCAACACGTGGGGACGTGCAATGCTAGATTTCTCAGAACCTCACTACTTATCTTTAAGGATATACTTCAGTTTGGAAGAGGCAGCTACAGATAAAAAAGTGGCTGCTGTTTCCTGGTACCTGCTTGCTTCCTGTTGTGCTGTTGTTCAGAATCACTCCAATGGCCTAGCTGCAGTCAGACCATGTGACCTACAGCACAGGTACCAGGATGCAGCAGTTTATCCACTGTGTTGCATTTGAAATTGATTCTCAACTGGATGAAACGTGATGAAGTTAAAGCTGTTAAGAGTCAAGGGAACGACAAGCACAGGCACTGGAAGAAGTAATGGAATGGTTTGAAACAGAATTACAACATTGTCAAGGAGATGTGGCCAAAAACTAAAAAGACAACCAAAAATAAATAAATAAATAAATAAATACAAATAAATAAAAAGGATTTAAAAACTTAGCAAGTGGATTGTGAGGAACTAACATACTTTCCAAAAGCTTGATCTATTCCTAGTTGTACTATGAGTCTAATAAGACACACCCAAGCTTGTTACCTACACACTGTAGTTAATGGAGCATGTAGTAAAAGCTGGAGTGATACTGCTATGCAATAAGAGTTTCATTGCCACCCCTGCATTGCAGTTAGAACGCTTGAAGCACACTGGGTGGGAGGCTCGCGGGTGTTACTAGGTTGATGTCTGCTGTTTGATTTTCATCTTCCTGTCGACACCTTGTTACCATGGAAACAGCCCCCTGCACAGCAGAACACAGCTGAACTGTATTCACTCAGTTTAAAAGCCAACCCTCCATTTCCTCTCAAATGGAGGGTTGGCAAGTAGTCCTGAAGATTGTCTATGATTTCACTAGTGTGCTGGTCTAAAAGCTATCCCGTTCAACACTGGCCTCTTTAGAATCCAGGTTTAAAAGCCCATTGAATGCTCCTCTGCATTCTTACAGCAGAGACTGACAGCACTGCTGGTGTGAGGCACTCCTCAGAGTGCTAGGCATGTTTTCAAAGGGTGCCAGTCTCTACTCCACTGCAAACACCCAAGTTATAAAGCATACTTCAAGTCTTCTGCAGCTCTCTCAATGTGTTTTGTTACTCATTTTGTAAGATTAACATGACTTGTTTTTCCTCCTTTAAAAAAAATTTAGTTAAATTTAAGACTTGAGGAAACGCTTTGACAATATAGCCTGTTGAATACAGAACCAGACTCTAAATTAACAGCAGCAATTCCTGTGGGCGCCCTGCTCAATTGCAGCAATGCCCTTCAAAATGTATGTCTATTTACGGGCACTATGGCTGCAGTGCCCTTTCAGTTTCAGCAACTAGAGAGCCTGTATTAGGAGTGTTTGGGTCCAAACAACAACGTGATTACGTGGCTACGTTGCACCCATTCCACACACAACAAGCGAAAAACAAACCACACGTGACTTAACAAGATACACCGAAAACTTCCCAGAACTGTCTGCAGTTCTGTCTTCATGCAGTTCACAGGGCTGTGTGCAGTTCTGTCTTCATGCTGTTCACAGGGCTGTGTGCAGTTCTGTCTTCATGCTGTTCACAGGGCTGTGTGCAGTTCTGTCTTCATGCTGTTCACAGGGCTGTGTGCAGTTCTGTCTTCATGCTGTTCACAGGGCTGTGTGCAGTTCTGTCTTCATGCTGTTCACAGGGCTGTGTGCAGTTCTGTCATCATGCTGTTCACAGGGCTGTGTGCAGTTCTGTCATCATGCTGTTCACAGGGCTGTGT
>CM072682.1:18474671-18627171 GCA_036884735.1 Huso huso | reverse complement strand
ATTCAATTCTTTTTAGCCTGTCTGCATACGACATGCCTTTTAAACCGGGATAATTCTGGTTGCTCTTCTTTGCACTCTTTCTAGAGCAGCAATATCCTTTTTGTAACGAGGTGACCAAAACTGAACACAATATTCTAGGTGAGGTCTTACTAATGCATTGTAGAGTTTTAACATTACTTCCCTTGATTTAAATTCAACACTTCTCACAATATATCCAAGCATCTTGTTAGCCTTTTTTATAGCTTCCCCACATTGTCTAGATGAAGACATTTCTGAGTCAACATAAACTCCTAGGTCTTTTTCATAGTTCCTTCTTCAATTTCACTATCTCCCATATGATATTTATAATGAACATTTTTATTGCCCGCATGCAATACTTTTACACTTTTCTCTATTAAATTTCATTTGCCATGTGTCTGCCCAATTTTGAATGCGGTCTAGATCATTTTGAATGACCTTTGCTGCTTCAACAGTGTCTGCCACTCCTCCTATTTTTGTGTCGTCTGCAAATTTAACAAGTTTGCTTACTATATCAGAGTCTAAATCATTAATGTAGATTAGGAATAGCAGAGGACCTAATACTGATCCCTGTGGTACACCACTGGTTACCTCACTCCATTTTGAGGTTTCTCCTCTAATCAGTACTTTCTGTTTTCTACATGTTAACCACTCCCTAATCCATGTGCATGCATTTCCTTGAATCCCTACTGCGTTCAGTTTGAGAATTAATCTTTTATGCGGGACTTTGTCAAAAGCTTTCTGAAATCTAAATAGACCATGTCGTATGCTTTGCAGTTGTCCATTTTCAATGTTGCATCCTCAAAAAGTCAAGTAGGTTAGTTAGACATGATCTCCCTTTCCTAAAACCATGCTGGCTGTCACCCAGGATATTGTTACCATATAGGTAATTTTCCATTTTGGATCTTATTATAGTTTCCATAAGTTTACATATAATAGAAGTCAGGCTTATTGGTCTGTAGTTACCTGGTTCAGTTTTGTCTCCCTTTTGTGGATCGGTATTACGTTTGCTATTTTCCAGTCTGTCGGCACAACCCCTGTGTCAAGAGACTGTTGCATGATCTTGGTTAGCGGCTTGTAAATAACTTCTTTCATTTCTTTGAGTACTATTGGGAGGATCTCATCTGGCCCAGGGGATTTGTTTATTTTAAGAGCTCCTAGTCCCTTTAACACTTCTGCCTCTGTTATGCTAAAGTTATTTAAAACTGGATAGGAACAGGTCGACATGTGGGGCATGTTGTCCGTGTCCTCCTTTGTAAAAATCTGTGAAAAGTAATCATTTAATATATTTGCTATTTTTTTTTTTCTTCATCTATGATTTTGCCATTTGTGTCTCTTAGACATTTAACCTCCTCTTTGAATGTTCTCTTGCTGTTATAATATTGGAAAAACATTTTGGAATTGGTTTTAGCCCCTTAGCAATATTGATTTCTATCTCTCTCTTGGCCTTTCTAACTTCCTTTTTGACTTGTGTTTGCAGTTCCAAGTACTCTTTCTGTGTGCTTTGTTTTTGGTCCCTTTTAAACGCTCTGTAAAGTGCCTTTTTTTTTTAGAATATTTTTTTTTAATTGATCTATTAAACCATTTTGGCCATTTTGTTTTAGATTTAGATTTGTCTACTTTTGGGATGTAATTGTTTTGTGCCTCTAGTACTACATTTTTAAAAGACAGCCACCCTTTTTCTGTGGATGTTTTCTCTTTTACTCCAATCTACTTCTGTTAGTCTCCGTTTCATACCTTCATAGTTTGCTTTTCTAAAATTGTAAACCTTAGCTTTAGTCATTACTTTTGGGGTTTTAAAAAATATTTCAAATGAGACCATGTTGTGGTCTGAGTTTGCCAATGGCTCTCTGACCTCTGTTTTAGTTATTCTGTCTTCATTATTTGAAAAGACTAAATCAAGGCATGCCTCCCCTCTAGTCGGTGCCTTGACAAATTGCGTTAGGAAGCAGTCATTTGTCATTTCCACCATTTCAATTTAGTCCGTCGTGCCCCCATTGGGTTTTCCCATTTTATATGGGGAAGTTGAAATCCCCATTAGTATGGCTTCTCCTTTTCTACACGCATTTCTAATGTCATTGTACAACAGATTATTTGCGTCTGAATTTGGCAGTCAATAGCATGCTCCTATTATTATACCCTTTGAATTTGTGTCTATTATTCTGACCCATATTGATTCTGCATTGTTTTCTTTGTCCTGATTTAACTCCTGGGCTTCAAGGCTATTTCTTATGTATAGCGCTACCCCTCCGCCTCTTCTGTCCTGCCTGTCTTTCCTATACAGTGTGTACCCACTAATTATTATATTCGTCTCCATCACTCTCGGACAACCAAGTTTCTGTAACACCTATCACATCGTAGTTACTTGTTAGTGCAGTAGCTTCAGGTTCTAACATTTTGTTTCTGATACTTCTAGCATTAAGATAAATACGTTTAATAGTGGTCTTACCTGAGTTGTTGCCCTTGTTTTGATGTAGTCTCCTTCTGTTTTTTTGTTTTCCCCCTTCCTTTCTAGTTTAAATGCTTCTGTACCGCCTGAAGGATCCTTTCTCCCGAGTAGATTGGTTCCCTTTCTGTTTAAGTGCAGTCCGTCCCACCTGTATAGATAGTCCTTGTTGTAGAAAGTGCTCCAATGTTCAAGAAAGGTGAAGCCTTCCTGTGTGCACCACGATTTCAGCCATGCATTTTGATTTTGTATTTCCAGCTGTCCATATGGTCCTTTGCAAGGCGCCGCAGTATCCCAGAAAAAATACCACAGTTTTGGTCTTGTCTTTTAATTTCCTTCCTAGCTCTCTGAATTTGTTCTGCAGGGATCTTGGCCTGTCTCTTCCAATGTTGTTTGTACCAATGTGGACGACTACTACCGGGTCATCTCCAGTTCGTTCTAGGAGCCTGTCCACGTTCTCAGTGATGTGTGACAGAGGCTCCTGGAAGGCAGCACACTGTTGTAGTAAGGGGTCCAAACTGCGAACTGAACTTGCTGTGTTTCTCAGTATGGAGTCCCCAACAATCATGACCTCCCTTCTTTTTGCTGGCTGGTCAGCACTGTTTATAGGGTCCTGGGTGTTGTTTCTTTCATTCTCTTGATGTTGGTTTTGGTCATCTAAATGTTGAAGTGGCTCAAATGTGTTGGATGTCTGGATTTCTGGTGGTTGTGTTTGACGAAGTTTCTTTTTTTCCCTGCTTCTGCCTATTTGAACCCAGCTGTTTCGACTCTCTTCCATCTCCCTGGTGGCTTTCAGTCTGCTAGGGGTGCAGACTTCCATGAATTGTGGGTGTGTCAGCTCCTCAAGCTCCTGTTGCTGTCTCATTTCCTCCATCTCCTTTTCTAGCAGGCTTAATCGCTGAAGCAAGTCCTGGATGGTGCGGCACTTTACACAAACTTGGTTGAGCTCTGTTGGGTTTTCTCGGATTTCCCACATCATGCAGTTGTCACAGATTACTGGCTTGAAGACCATTTTTTTGTTTAGTGTAGCTTCTGCAGCTGTCAACCTGCTTTCAAACTGCTTCTAACTGCGCTGTACTTGTCCACGACTGTACTTCTCCCACGCTGTCGCTAGGAAGACTGCCTGCCTTTTAGTTTAGTTTCTTGCATGGTTCAGTGTGTGATTACAAGCATGTTTCCAGCACCACTCACTAGTGCTGCAGGAACCCATTATTTGATTATTCGGAGCACGCTCTCCACAGCCGAGGGTAATTGGTGCAGATTGGGTTAATTTACCATTTCAAGTGAAGAAACAGTTGCTTGGGTTTGTGTGGATCGGTGTTCTCCACAGTCTAAGAAAAGCTGCAATCACCACAAACCAAGCTACTGTTTCTTCACTTGTTGCACTTGGAATGGTAAATTAGCCCAGTCAACAGCAATGACCCTCCAATGATTTTCAGCACCTGATTTCTGTGGTAAGCTCATCCCAATATCCAATAATGAGTTTGTGCAGCTCTACGATGCACCCCCTCCAGAACCAGGACTGGGGCTGCAGAGCAGGCCGCGGTTCAGAGTGTAAATATACTGATAAACATTCAAACCTTTTGTATTGTATGTTTGCCGTTTAAACTGTCAATGAAAAAGTAGACTATAGTATTCAGTCTTATTTTATGACACATGTATGTATTTAAAATGTCCCTTTTAATTTTCACCCACAGTATTCAGTTGCTGTACTTCCCAATGTGTGAAGAGGCTATAAATTATGAAAAATAACCCATTTAAAAACTAATGCCAGATCCTGAGACAGGGCTCTTTCAGGCTTAATAAAAACAAGCTGTCACTGGGGTTACACCAGTTCAGCTTAATAGAAACCAGAGCTGTCACTGGGGTTGCACCAAGTCCCTTATTCTGCAAGACTGTGAGACAGGTTTTCATACAACTTTAACCAGAGTCACTGAAAATGCTCATTGTTATAAGATGTGTTAATGTTTGACTTTGTCCTGATTAACCCATTTGGATTGCTTTACTCTCTGCTGACCCCGGCTGCTCAGATTGCTTCAGTTCAGACCCGGTGAGCCGCTGATCAGCACTGCTGGTGTGATTGGGCCAGTTTGTGTCAGTTCAGACCCGGTGAGCCGCTGATCAGCACTGCTGGTGTGATTGGGCCAGTCTGTGTCAGTTCAGACCCGGTTAGCCGCTGATCAGCACTGCTGGTGTGATTGGGCCAGTCTGTGTCAGTTCAGACCCGGTGAGCCGCAGATCTGCACTCCTGGTGTGATTGGGCCAGTCTGTGTCAGTTCAGACCCGGTGAGCCGCTGATCAGCACTGCTGGTGTGATTGGGCCAGTCTGTGTGAAGAAGGCAGGTTGTGTTCATTAACAGGAGGAGCTGAACAGCAATGAAATAAATAATACATTATGAAAATGTAAAAAGTCAACATGCTTCATACACTATTATTATTAATATTACAATGCTGCCTCCCAGTAATTAAGCAGTGATATCAATTAGGCAAACGTTTATGCATTAATTAATTTCAATTTAGGGGCACATTTAAAAATCTGTCCTTTCTCAAATTGTTACTGAATTAAGGGCAGGTGTGAGTGAGGTAGTCCCTGAATTATGGGCAGGTGTGAGTGAGGTTGTCCCTGAATTATGGGCAGGTGTGAGTGAGGTAGTCCCTGAATTATGGGCTGGTGTGAGTGAGGTAGTCCCTGAATTATGGGCAGGTGTGAGTGAGGTAGTTACTGAATTATGGACAGGTGTGAGTGAGGTAGTTACTGAATTATGGGCAGGTGTGAGTGAGGTAGTTACTGAATTATGGACAGGTGTGAGTGAGGTAGTTACTGAATTATGGACAGGTGTGAGTGAGGTAGTTACTGAATTATGGGCAGGTGTGAGTGAGGTAGTTACTGAATTATGGGCAGGTGTGAGTGAGGTAGTCCCTGAATTATGGGCAGGTGTGAGTGAGGTAGTTACTGAATTATGGGCAGGTGTGAGTGAGGTAGTTACTGAATTATGCGCCGTCGCACTTTGTTGACTAACTTTCACAAGTTATTATAAATATGAACCTTAATCGAGACTCCAACATCTCGAGGTAAAATCATTTTGAGGGCATTCTTGCACATCATTAACATTTGCGTCTGTCTTGCAGCTGAATCTGTGATTTCCCTGTGTAAAAATGCACGTCACATTCATGCAGGGTGGGCGATTCTGCCTCTATGGAGATCGCTGCCCGGTGCTGCTCATAAATAAAATCACAATAGTCATACTTTAAAGGTTTTTGTTTTATTTGCCTTTTAAAAAAACAACCATTTCAGAAATATCATCATCTCAAGCATTTTGAAACTGGTAATCAAATGTAATGTAATCAAAAATATTAATTTTGAGTCAAATACACATTTAAGTGTATAATATAGTAATTTTAGATATACCATGTACATTTTTATTTTTTGGAAAGTTGAGTTAATTCATGGCAGCTGCACCAACGAAGAAAAAAAAAGATGCAGTGTTTCAGTAAAAGACAGAGCAAAAAATCTGAGTTTTGCTGTCATTCCATTGATCATGTACGAGTCAATACCATTAAAGATCATATTGCCAGTCATAAACACGTAGAGAACAAGATAGCAAATAAGACGTCAGCAATGGCACAGCACTGCATTCTTCTGTGCTGAAAAACGAAGGTAGTGTACTGCGCTCAGGCAGGGCTTTCCCGAAGTAAGTAAGCCAAATCAATTACATTATTATTTGTTTATTTAGCAGACGCCTTTATCCAAGGCGACTTAGAGACTAGGGTGTGTGAACTATGCATCAGCTGCAGAGTCACTTATAATTACATCTCACCCGAAAGACGGAGCACAAGGAGGTTAAGTGACTTGCTCAAGGTCACACAATGAGTCAGTGGCTGAGGTGGGATTTGAACCGGGAACTTGTTGGTTACAAGCCCCTTTCTTTAACCACTGGACCACATAGCCTCCTATGTGGTCCAGTGGTACATGTTTAATTATTATATGTGGTACATGTTTAATTATTGTTTAGTTTATTTCTTTCCATGATATCTGCCTTTTAATAAAGCTATAATTAGCAATAGTAAACCTTGGCTGTTTCTTAATTACATTATATTATGTGACAATGAAGAAACACACTCAAAGCTATTTTTCTAGCTATCCATTCTTTAAAGATAATTGATTGCTTTACTGTGTAAGGATGCAGTCACTACACTACACACTGTTTGTTGCATAAAGACATTCTGTCCGGAGACACACCTCATGTTAAATTTTGCAAGTAAGGCAGAATTAGCAAACAAACAATTGAGGGAATTAATTATGCGTTTACATTAAAAAGGCCGCAATTTAAATTACAATCGGGTGATACAGAGTAGTGAACCTGTTTAGAGCAACGAGGCAGTCAACAGTACGCCTTTCTTCACTGTTTCAAATTTTATCCTGGTTATTGTAATGCCAGTAAAACACTAAACTTAATTTGTGGAGTAATGTAAATAGGATTACTCTCACATGCCATTGCTGGACTGTTACGAAACTGTTTCATTATTTTGTATTGTTATTATAATGCCAACAATAAGCTAAACAGGTCTTTTCAAAACACCTTCATTTGTAGACTTAACTACTGTGTTAGTGGAAGACTGTAAATATGATTCTCATAACTGTGCTGGACATGTGTGTTTTTTGAACTGTTGTAATGCAATTCTTAGGTTTTCCTTCTTATTTTAATGCCAGCAATGAGCCAAATGATGTCTATAAACATTATGACAGGTGTGAAGTGTTTTCAGGTGCTTTACTTACTATTACAGCAACAAGAGTCTTATTAAGAAACTCTTGGCTTTAATAAAAGTAAAAAAATAAAATGGTGGTAATATTTATTAATTTACTTATTTTAACTGTCAACATTATATTTATGTTCAAATACCATGTTTAATTGTTAATACATTGATAAAAAGTGGGGAAAAAAATGGAATTGGCCTTTTTTGAAAAACGGAATTTGCTATTCCCAAAAATGGAAAATGAGTAGCCCTAAAGATGGATACAATTGAAGCCAGTGCAGACACCAGTGTTTTATACAGTAGAATATTGTTTCAGAATTGTATAATGATAATTTACCCTTTCTCAGTCAAAACAGCAAGTCTCTCAGTATCTAAAAAGCTTAGAGGGAACGCTGGGTGTGAGTGAGGTAGTTGCTGAGTTATGGGCAGGTGTGAGTGAGGTAGTCCCTGAATTATGGGCAGGTGTGAGTGAGGTAGTCCCTGAATTATGGGCAGGTATTCTAACTGAGGTAGTCTAACTTCTAACTGAGGTAGTTTAACTTGTGCAAGTTTCTCTTCAGTTGGTAAGATGTATAATTTCACCTTATTTTAACTATGCTGACATTATTCTCCATTCTGCACCATTTTGTGCTGTTGTCGTGGCACAATTGCGTCCAGGCATTGAAGAAAAATGAGATATCAAGTCACAAGCCAACGCATTTAGAAGAATTACTCTGTCAACTCTTTCAACAGTGCAGATCTGTATAGAGGTCTATAGGAAAGAGAACTCCACTCAACACTGCAGAGCTGTATAGCGGTCTATAGGAAAGAGAACGTAATCTCATTTTGATTGATACGAACATGAGTAATTATTCCTGGTTTACTTACCAAATGCAGTAAGACCCAGGCAGTGTGTGTGTTTCTGTGTGTGTCTGTGTGTCTCTGTTAACCCCCTCTCTCTCTCTGACTCTTGCAGGGATCCCTTTGCGACGCACAGGCAGCAGATGAGAAGCATGTTTGGGGCGTTCGGGTTTGACCCATTCCTGGGGATCACGGATGGAAGGACTGTGAGCGCTCCGATCCAGCCAGCCAGGAGACCCCAAATCCAGGTACGAGAAAGCCCATGATTACCCCAGCGGGGAGAGGAGGGGTGGGGCCAGCATTCATTCAGAACAGAAATAAGTCTTCCATTACTGGTTTTACTGGGAGTTTAAAGTTGCAGTTTAAAGTTGCAGTTGCAGAGTTTATACCTGCAGAAACTGTGCGTAGCAATTGTAAAGCTGTGGATTATCTGGGTGAAAATCAAACAAAAGAAGACCTGGATCTTTTGGAAAATGAAATTTGTAGATGGCTTCAGGAAACTGCATTACTGCTGGTCAAACTCACTTTACTTCTGTGTTTTTGTTTTAGGCTGGAGCTCTATCACCTTTTGGAATGATGGGAATGGTAAGTATGTTGTTGTTTTTATTATTATTGTAAACCTCACCGGTAATCTCATCCAATCAGAGTGGCCATTATCCCAGAGGCAGATGCCCTAGCTAACAAGCTATCCAGTCCAAATATTAACTAAAGATGTTTTTATAAAATAGATATGCTTCTACAAAAAAAAACATTTTGGTTCAAAATAGCAAGAATCCACTCCACAGCATCCATGCCCTGAAGATCCCTGCCCTTGTCTTTGCTGTCTACGTGGTCAGTTATCGAGCAGGGAGTGGCTGCTGTGTCGGACATTAACGCTCAGTTATCATTAGGGCTGTTCAGAGGTTCGTTTGCTAGCCAGGAATTCAAAGGTAGTTCTGAACATTTGAAGGTTCGTCAGGCAGCATTCACGCAATGTCAGATGGTTTTTTTTTTTCTCTGTTAACAGAACCCGTTTGACAATGTGTGAATACTATAAATCACACATTAAATGTCATTGCACACGTTGATCTTTTTATTTGTATAATGGCTATTGCTTAAACAAAAGTTGTTGTATTAAAATCCACTACCAGATTGTTATACGTAGCACCTCTTTATCAATGATGCCACTGCCATGCATTGAACTGGGGGAGTAACTATAGCGGCAGTATTTCTTCAATAAAATATGCACTGAATACTTTGTGTACAAGACGTAAGAGAAGTGTTGTGATAGAATAAGTATGAAATGTAAAATATACGCCGACACTAATCATTTTTATTTCGGAACTTGAGCACTGAGTAGGTTAAAGCACCGCCCCTTTAAAAAAGTAAACAAACCACAATTAAATGGTCACAGCACAGAGGCGGGCACGTGTCAGAAACGGGTTTCAGAAAGAGACAGAAAATGATCATGATTGCTCTGTCCTGTGTTTCCTTGTATGTTTGCAGGGCGGGGGTGGCGGGTTCATGGACATGTTTGGGATGATGAGCAGCATGATGGAAAACATGGTAAGAAACAATGATACTGTTAACAAACAAATTACAAGAATCACTCAATCACCTTTCAACACTGATGAGCTGTATAGATGTCTATAGGTAGGGCCCTACCAAATTCACGGTCCATTTTTGTAAATTTTACAGTTATAACATTTAAAAACTCTTGAATTTCATGGTCTTTGCTATTTAAATCTTGAATTTCACTGTCTCGGCTATTTAAATCTTGAATTTCACGGTGGTTTAACAAAGCATGAGCAGGTATTTAAAAACAGCAAAATATAAACATTTCAAGCCCTGATGTTAACAAGAGCAGGTGACTGACTGAGTTACTTCCTGAAGTCAGGTTGAATGTGAGTACGGAGCATCCTACAGCTGTTTCTTTATTCATTCCCTGTCTCTGCAGTGTCTTTGTCTTTTGATGGCTCTAGTCTGAGTCAAAATGGCGCTGGATCGTTGCTCGATGTATGCGATCCAATTAAACATTGCAGGTGGTACAATATAGTTTGCCACATCACCATGTAGAATTTGGCTTCCAAATTATTTTGCACGATCCGCTGCAGTAATTATTATAGAATATTTGGATTTCACTCGCCTAACGGTACCTGTTGAGATCTCTAGGATACTAAACCCACCCCAGCTGCCCGTATCTACCAATCAGAGAGCAGAGCCCCAAGTGGTTATTGACTACTGTCAAGTGTCAATCAATAAATCCTGTCCAGTTCATGATGTGCTTTCTTTTTTAAATTGAAACAAGCTAGTAATCACATCAGGAACCTCTAACAGTATCCATAACTTAATTGGAGTTTAGTACTGGGTAAAAGTACACAAAACAGACCAGATTTCACTGTGAAGACTGGATTTTACAGTCTGTGTCATGTTTTTCACGGCCGTGAAATAGGTAGGGCCTTATCTATAGGAAAGAGTACTCAACACTGCTAAGCTATATAGAGGTTTATAGGAGAGAGAACTCCACTCAACACTGCAGAGCTGTATAGAGGTCTATAGGAAAGAGAACTCTACTCAACACTGCAGAGGGCTGTAGTAGTACAGGAGAGATCACTCCACTTAATCTATTTTTAACACACACCTGTATTCGCAGATTATGGATGATGTAATCATGTGTTTAACAAAATCCCTCAAGGTTTTTAACCTTGGCTCTAATCTCTTTTATCTTCCTCGAAGTACCACCTCCCCACAGCAGATAGCAGTGTAAGTATTTGTTTTATATTTCTATAACTCTGATGGTCAGTTATTAAAGGAGTGGAAACCCAGGCTATACAACAATGCTTCCATGTCATTAGCATAGCGGCTTCCTTACCAGCCCCGCTGTGACTGCATCTCCCTGGGCAGAGCTGTAGATTATCCAGAGAACCACTTCTAACTGTGATGGAACGTGGTATGGACCAGGGTCGGGTCAATTCCTGGTTTTCAATTTCAGTCCCTTTTTAAAATCAATTCCCAATTCCAATTCCCATTCCCTTTAAATCAATTGCAACACATCACTAATCAAAATTGCAATCGGCCATATTCTGTTCAAAGAGCTTCTCACAGTGGCTCAAAGAAATTGGCTTTGAATGAAAGCAGCTGAAGAATCGCAGCAATTATGTCTCTAAAATGTCAACCAATTCCCATTCCTTCGAAGGAATGGAAATTGTAATTGGGAATTGAGAATTGATTTTAAAAAGGCATTGGAAAGTTAATTGAAAAACAGGAATTGACCCCAACTCTGGTAGGGTCAAGTGAGAGGATTGGATTCTGGGGGCAGATGAAGGCATTCGTCTGTCGCAGTTTACCATGAGCATACAGTGGTGCTCTTTTTCTTGTTTCTGAGAGAGAAGACTTTTCTGTTTCTGCATACGTTTTTTACTAGAAGTCATTCTCTGTGTCTTCAGTGATGAAATTAGTTTTTGTTCACATCCTTACATCGCTGAGTTAGGTGGTCCACACCCCGAATGAACTCTCATGGCCCCCTTTTAAAAGGCATGTGCACACTGCTCATTGCAGCACTGCATTTACTGAGAAACACTTTTCTAGTCAGAACGTTTGTCATTGAAGTTTCTAGAGTCCTGCCACTGACACTCCCAGTGCTAATGCATTTTTTTTTTTATTCAAACTTCAGCTTTCTGTGTTCTAAACCAGGGGTTCTCAACCGGGGGTCTGCAGCCCCCTAGGGGGCCTTGAGGAGGTTTCAAGGGGTCCTCCAAAAATAAACCAGAGAATGTGTGTGTTATTTTCCCTGCATGCTTATGACACGCTGAAACCTATTAGCTTCAGCATGTGCAGAAATTAACGCAGAGGAAAAATCGTTGGAAACATACACAATAAATACCAGATGTAGATACATTTTTTCTTTGACCATCAGCATCAAAACAACAAAACCCACAGAATGATGATACAGAACTTCCTTCAAATTCAACCGTAAGGGCTGAGGAACAGCAAGGAGGTGGTGTTCTTAACCCTGCAAAATGAAGGAAATACGAAGACAGCCACTTGAATTTCGGTTTTATTTGTACTGGAAGTGGAGATATACCTCAACCGCAATGTGTACTTTGTGCACAAGTACTGTCCAATGAATGTCCAATGAAAGCCCTTCAGATTAGACATTTAATTACCAAGCATGAAATATATTAAAACAAGCAATTCATTCATTTGAGCGAAAGGCTAAGGAACTGCTTGGTACTAAAGCCGTAATGAAATCCACTACTGCGGATAAAAAGGTTGTAGTGTCATCATACATAGTGGCGCAGAAAATTGCTAAAGCAAAATCATCACATACGATTGCTGAGGAGTTGGTAAAGCTGTGTGCCATTGAAATTGTAAAGGAAATGTTTGGCAAGCAGAAGGCCAAGGAACTGGCAAAAATACCAATGTGAATTGACACTGTCAAACGACGGATCACTTTTTTTTCAGAAGACATAGTTTCGCAGTGCATTGATTGGCTGTGTGACAATGATTTTGCTATACAACTCTGAATCTACAGACATTTCTAAAATGTCCCATCTACTCGCCTATGTTCGGTATGTGCGGAATTTAGGAAGACTTTTTGTTTTGCAAGGAGCTCAAGACAGCATTCAAAAGGAAACTACAACTCTGGAAAGTTTGTGTCTGTGGAGGGACTACTGATATGTTTGAGCTCTTACATTCTTTCAGGAACGAAACGTTGACACAATCAAACTGCAGCTGACAGCGCATCTGTCTGGTCTACTCAGCAGTGTGGAGTGGTGGTTAGGGCTCTGGACTCTTGACCGGAAGGTCGTGGGTTCAATCCCCGGTGGGGACACTGCTGCTGTACCCTTGAGCAAGGTACTTTACCTAGATTGCTCCAGTAAAAAAACCCAACTGTATAAATGGGTAATTGTATGTAAAAATAATGTGATATCTTGTAACAATTGTAAGTCGCCCTGGATAAGGGCGTCAGCTAAGAAATAAATAATAATAATAATAACAATACTCAACAAATGTAATACTTACTTTCCTGAACTCACTTGTGGGCTACAAACCCTGTTACTGAGAATATTGAAGCTGATCTGCCACCCTCTGTCCCATCAAAGCTGCTAGAAGAGCTCTTTGACATTTCATCAGACAGCTCCCTCAGAACCAAGTTCAGTGAAATGCTGCTGGAGACATTCTGGTGTGAGTGCTCCGATGAATACAGCACTGCTTCTTCTGCAGCACTGAAAGTGTTGGTCCCATTCAGTACAACATACTTATGCAAAACCGGATTTTCAGCCATGACGTTGATGAAAACAAAGCACCGAGCCAGGATGAACATTGACCATGACATGCGTGTGTGCTTGGCAAAGATACCGCCACATCTTGACAGAATTGTTGCTCAGCACCAGCAACAAGTTTCACATTGAGGAAGTAATATATATATATATAATCTCTATATATATCTATATATATCACAGCCTGAAACATTTCCAAAGGGGGGCCCTGCAAAAAAAGTTTGAGAACCATGCAGTAGAGGATTACAAATTAAACAATGCTATGGCTGATGCAGCATTTTTATAAACAAAACAATAAAAAAAGACACTGTCCTGTGCACTCTTTGCAATGAAAACAAGTTTGATAGCACACGGTAGTAAAAGTTTAATACTGGACTAATACTTGGTGTTAACACTTCCAGCATAACGTAGTTTCTAATGGCTTTTTTTCTATTCAGGAGTTTAAAATGACAGGAGTGTAGCCTACTGTGCTTTATTCAATAACATTGTAAAAGTGAAATAGTTTATTTTCATGTTTCTAAATTAGAAAACTATATTCCCTGCTATGTGCTAAAATAAACACGTAATTCATGTTGCCATCAAAATGAAAAATTATAATAGATATGCCCAAAACAGCATCGTACTATATTGTATTCTAGCGACGTCTCATAAATATTACTTCCTAAGACTCTTCTTCGCTTGACTCCGCTCGTCCTCTGTTCAGAAACACGGTCGGTTGCTTCTTTCTAGGTGTTGAAGTAAAGCAGTGGTGCTGTGATGTTTTTTTTATTTTGCCTTTACAGACACTGCACTGAACATGTGATTCTTCTCCAAGCGCTGCAGATACATTGCCATGTGCATCCGCCATATTAGAATGCATGTATTAATGTGCAGAGTACTCGAGTACCAAAAAGATCATCAATATATTAAAATAATCGCGAGTACTTGATTAATTATCCCAGCACTAATATATATATATATATATATATATATATATATATATATATATATATATATATATATATATATATATATATATACCGAGCATCAAAATAAACTTATCACTATTATAACACATTTATTAAAAAAAAGAAAATAAGGTATATAAATGATGGACATTGACTAAATGTTTTTGCTTTCTTTTTAATCACTCGATCATTCACCTTGACCATGACACGCTTGAGTGACTGTGACTGAAGCATGCACTTAATCACCGAATTAGTGAGACAGTTGATTGGACACTGGATATGGAGTGATTTCAGCGGTTGAATTGCAAGCTTGAATAAAAGCAATAAAGAAAATCACAGAAAAAAACCAATATGCCACTTCTGTCAAGAGAGCAGCGCCTTCGTACAATCAGCATGTTGGAGGCTGGACTAGGGCAGCGTACTGTAGCTCGCCATCTTGGGTGCTCACAGCCAGCAATTTCAAACCTGGCGAGACGGTATAACCAGAAACACTCTGTCAATGACTGGCCACAAACTGGGAGACCAAGAGTCACAACAACTGCCCAAGATCAACAGACCATTTTGCAGCATCTTCATGATGTCAGTTGTTAATCAGCACAATAAAAAGTCACTGCACCTGCTCTAAAACAGAGTTTGTCATTTTTTGATCACATCTAGTGAATTTTATCCAAATAAGTTTCTTTTGATGCTCAAATATGTGAGAAGTTTCTTTTTGATGCTCAGTGTGTGTGTGTGTATATATATATATATATATATATATATATATATATATATATATATATATATATATATATATATATATTAGTGGGTCATGGAGTTATTATAGGGGGGCCTTCGGAAGCAAAAAGGTTGAGAACCCCTGTTCTAAACTGTCTTTGTTTGTTTCGCAGCATTACCACATCCCAACAGCAGATGGCAGTGTAAGTATAGCCGTGACTTGAACTAGATGTCCGATTCTGTTTAATTTCGTACAGAGGCAGCAGCTCCAAATGACTTTTTACCATAGTGTGTGTTTTTTTTTTTTAACTTGCTCCATACTGTTTTTATATCATGCTGACATGTGTAACACAGGCTAGATCAGCCAAATTCATTATGGAAGGAAGAGCCAGGGCCATCTAGTGCACAGCTTCTGTGTATTGCCTGCAGTGCAAAAGCAAGCTTTATTCAAAGTAGATGTGCACTACATGGCACGACCTCTTCCTATTATCTAGACTGATGAACTTGCAGTGAAAACCAGAGCAGGTACACAGAGGGTCCTCGTACACGCACATTAGGCTGAAACGGCGTGCAGGGATGATGTAATGCTTTAGGTAAGAGTGAATGAATGCATGGTACAGGGTTAAAATATTCATATCAAATCAAAGGTTTACGGGATTATATCCCAGTGCAATCCGCAATGTCTGTAGGAGGCTAGGCTTGTGTGACAAATGTTTGATGAGGACTGGTGCAAAATGAAGGCAGTTACCATGTTCAACCCGTTACCATGTTCAACCCTGATTTGATCAAAAAATATCATGTGAAACATTTTAAGGACCCCCAAGTCACCAAGGGTCACTCCCAAGTGATTTGATGTGTTTGTCAATCTAAAAATCAGTCTGTTTCCCGTGCTGTCTGTGTTTCAGGAGAGGATGGCTGGCTCTCCGAACTGCCAGACCTTCTCCTCCTCGACGATGATCTCCTACTCCAGCAGTGGCAGCGGAGCGCCCAAAGTGTACCAGCAGACCTCCGAGATCAGATCGGCACCCGGGGGGGTCAGTGCTGTGTGTGTGTGTGTGTGTGTGTGTGTGTGTGTGTGTGCGCGTGTGTGTACCAGCAGAGATCCAAGATCCGATTGGCACCCAGGGGGGTCAGTGCTGTGTGCGTGTGCGTGCGTGTGTGTACACAGAAAGAATAGAGAGAGAGGAGACTATCTGAGCACTGTGAGCCAGGCCAGATAGAGACAGAGCTCCACTTCCTACTGCAGAGAGAGAGAGGAGACTGTGTGAGCACTGTGAGCCAGGCCAGATAGAGACAGAGCTCCACTTTCTACTGCACTGCCCCAAATACAAGCTGGTCAGGGACACATTCATTCCCAAATTCACAAGTCACATAAGTGACTTCACCCACCTCACAGAAAAATTTAAAATAGTTTTAGGAGAGGTGGGGACAACATCTAGACTAGCTACAGAATTTGTGATTGCCTGCCATAGTTTACTGGTTAAAGAAAAATGCTTGTAACCAGGAGGTCCCCGGTTCAAATCCCACCTCAGCCACTGACTCATTGTGTGACCCTGAGCAAGTCACTTAACCTCCTTGTGCTCTGTCTTTCAGGTGAGACGTAATTGTAAGTGACTCTGCAGCTGATGCATAGTTTACACACCCTAGTCTCCTTGGATAAAAGCATCTGCTAAATAAACAAACAAAAAAAGAAACAAACGAGACAAAAGTAACCGGCGCTGAAAATATGTTCATACATTTTGTGTGTTTGTACGTTTGTTGTTTGTGTGTTTTCATACATTGTAATTGCTTTGGCAAAACTTATTTTTGTCATGCCAATAAAGCTTTTTCAATTGAATTGAATTGAATTGAATTGAATTGAATTGAATTGAGAGAGCTCTGTGTACCAGCAGACCTCCCAGATCCGATCAGCACCCAGGGGGTCAGTGCTGTGTGGCTGAGGCTGGCTGTGTGAGCCTGTGTGTTTGACCTCTGAGATCTGATTGGCACGGGGGTGGGGGGGGTCAGTACACTGTCTGTCTGTCTATCTGAGCTCGATCTGCATTTTCAGCCTCGGTATACTGTGTACCTTTATACGTTGGTGTGCTTTGACAGTAAGTTTTATATTCTGTTTTGTGATGTAAGTTTTGCACTTATCTTGGATTACTTGCAGGTTGTGATTCATTATGATTCTTTACTTGGTTACTTTTAATGTTTTTCACAACATTTAGTTTTTTACATTGTTGTCATCTCTTCTCTCCTCTCTCCGCCACGTTGTCACCTCTTCTCTCTCCCGTCCCTGTTCAGATCCGCGAGACCCGGCAGACGATGCGAGACTCAGAGAGCGGTCTGGAGCGCATGTCCATCGGGCACCACATCCGAGAGAGGGGCCACGTGATGGAGCGATCAAGGAACAGGAAGACTGGGGACCGAGAAGAGAGGCAGGACTTCATTAACCTGGAGGAGAGTGAGTGAGGCGAGGAGAGAGGAGGAGGGGTAGTGAATGAGAGAGAACAGGAGGGACAGCAGAAGGGGGGAGGGGGACAGGGGAAACCTCATTAATGAGGGAAGGTTACTTTGTGCTGCTTTTATACTTTGGGGGGAAGCCGTCCCTCATTTTCCTGTCTGTGTCTCAGGTGAAGCAGCTGCGTTTGATGAAGAGTGGAGGGGTGCAGCCTCGCGCTACCCCCCCCCTGGGGCCCGCTCCCTGGACTACCAGCGGGAGCGCAGTGCGGGGGGAGGGGGGCGCCTGGCCCTCACTGCCCCCCCTAGCCGGCAGGAGGATGACAGACAGCCCTCCTCCCGCCGCTACGACTGGTGAGACGTGCAGCACACACAACCCTACGGTGAGCACACTCTTCCTGTCACACTTCCTGTGTGCATATCCAGAGTGTCACTTGTTTAGTTGTGATGAAACTGGGTCAGGACATTCTTTAGCACAAGCATATTCAAAATTGAAGTACAAAAAAGAAATAACTAGAAAAGGGGAGATGAGACTCCTTGCCGGGGTGCCAGTGATAATGCTGCTAGAGAGTGAAAAGGTTTAAAGAAACCTTGCTCAGCACTCCTGTGATGGCGTGTGTGTTCCATCATGTCTTTTTATTTGCAGGTACACAGAATTGAGCCCTTTCCTCCCTCCTCTGACAGTGTTGAGAGTGAATTTGCCGAAGACTAAGCGATCAGATGCTGCATTGTTGATTGGAAACCATTTATCTGATACACAAATCAGTCTGCAGTCACCAACTCCATTTATTATTGTTATTAATAGTACTAAAATATTATTGCTTCTACTATTGCATTTATATTTTGTGTGCCTTTTTTTTTTTTTTACTGTATTTTCAGACAGCCTTTTCAAAGAAAAGTCTAATCTGTCTTTCTCCAGGATTCAACGGGTCATATTGTCTCACTTTTGCTCAGATTTCATTTCTTGCTTGTTTATTATTCATGTTCTGTATGATCTCTGTTTCTGCTCAGGTCATTCTTTTCCAAATGTACTAACAATTCCAGCATTGTGGGGAAGCATATAGGCATTGGACAGGCTTTAGTGTGCAGCGCAACACTGAAATACTTCCCCTGACTTCCGCCGCAGCCCTGGGGAGTCTTTTCAGAAGCATTTTGCTGGAATAGTTAGTAAGCCTGGCTATTAACTATCTGAGCAAAAACAGCAACAGAGAATCATAGAGAACAGACCGAGCCCACACAGCATGATATTACAGGGATTTTCTTAACGTAAAGACATGAATTTCATGAAAGATTTAACAGTTTTGTTAGTTTGTCTGCCGCCTTGACAACCTTTTTTTTGTTGTTAAAAGTTAGGGATTATTTTAGTTTAATTTTTTGCATTGAAATGTTTTTTCTTTTTTTTGCTGCCTAACTATATGTATATTTCTATATACATACATGTATATACACTGTGAGAGAGGATGCAGATTGGGTCTCAGTGAGCTGTCAGTCTCTCCTGCACCAGTGAGGGGGTCTGAGCACACAGGCCTTTACTCACCAGGAAAAGAAACAAGTCTGATCCATCACTAAGACCCATGCTGGATGGACTCTGTTTAGACACCAGCACACTTTGTTTAATATTTTGATGAGTTGTGTTTTAAAGGGCAGAGGAGTTGTATAGAAATGCTTGAGAGGCATCAGCTGCAAAGTGACTGAGTTGTGAAAGCTGAGAGTGAACCTGGACAAGGAGCTCCAGCACTGCAAGGGACTGTCTCATTGAGAACATAGACATCACAGTGGACCGCAGTAAAAATCCCTTTTATTTTGGCTTTATTTATACAAATTTCTTTTGTTTAAAAATTATTATACTTTTTGGCCCGCTCATGACATAAAAAATAGCACATTTGAAATACTATTATCATTACAGACCTGTGTCAACAACTGCTAACTTTTTCTGTAAAAAGAACTACAGCTCCCATCACCTCTCGCGGCTACTGTTGCTGCATGCTGGGCACTGCTGTATTTCTGCTGTAAAATATTTGACTGGTGGGTGACAAAATCATGGTTTTCCGATACAAGCACTTCAAATTGTAATATCAAAAGCATAAATCGCCCAGCATACAGTATGTTTAATTTAGCTCTGATCTTACACTCTACCAATGATTTATTATTATTGTTGTTATTATTATTGTTACTACTATTATGGCCAGCAACAAAACATAGTTATTAATATTGCATAACAATGATATGGTTAATATTAATTGTTATTGTTCTAATATATTCGGTAGGTCCTTTTCTTTATTTTCTCCTCCCAGTGATTGATTGAAACAGCCCTGCGTTCTCTGCTGAAATCCTGGTTACTGAAACTCCTTGCGCCTGCACTGCGATACTTGATTGAGAGATGCACTGTCCTTGTAGTTGCTTCACTGTGCTCGGAGACACGGAGTGGAGCAGACCACCATTCGGGCTAGTGTAACTCGTGAGAGAGGGGAAGGAATTCATCGCTTCTTTAAGGTGTTATGTAACCAAGATTTGAGCTTTAGGATCGGCTGGAATTCTTTGAATGAATAAGACATTTGAGTCTGGTTTCCTCTACAGAAGTTGTGTGGTGTTGTAAAGAACTGTGCCATTCGTTAGCAGTTTAAGAAAAGTAGCGAAATGTAACATTTTGTAAAAGCATTACTTTTTTTTTTTTTTTTGAATGGCTATTTTATAATTTGTAGATTTCAAGTGGTGAATTTGTATTTTTTTGTATAATTTTGGGGGGGAGCAGGGTGGGTTGTTTATTTAGGGGGGGGCTGAGGGAGGAGTCTTTATTTAATTAGAAAGTGATGGAATAGGGCTTATGTTATGAGAACCGGAAGCAGTTGGAATTTATTAGTCTGTGTTGAAATAATAAAATATAATAAAAACAAACTGTAGAAAATTCTGTGATGCACACAAACCTTGTAATAAATACAATTTGAGAATGGTGTCTGGTTTTTCCTTGTCTGCTCGTTCCTTGTGTTTGATCAAAGTGATTTCACTGAAGAGGTACTTTATATCTTCTCCATTTCTTACCTGTTAAATACCCTGTTATGCTTGTTCTGTGTGATTGTATATTGCTGTAGCTGCTCAAATCATTGTCAAGGCTTGCTGCGCTTCCAGGAATAAACTGCTTCTGAAAATTGGGAAGGGGAATCATATTCATATTACTCTGAGCAATTAAGCCCACAACTAAAGCATCATGCACTGAAACTAATGTAACAATCATGGGGTTTCATGTGGGCTATTTACACGTGAAATGGCGATGCTCATGTGTGTTTGGGAGAGTTACTGCTTACTAAATGTCTGTAACTGAGTTGCTGCTTACTAAATGTCTGTAACTGAATTCCCTTGCTTTTGATCCCAGCTATGTCCAAAGACAATGTGTGTCCGGCCTCCACTCAAAATCACTGGAGCGAGGAGGAAACCTGGGCATTAATAAGTATAGTTAGTGACTTGGATGTGTTGAGCCAGCTCGATCGCCTGAAACAGTGCAACAAGCTTGTGTACCAACAAGTGGGTGATGCCCTCTCAGAAAGAGGAATAGAGCGCACAGTCCCACAAGCTAGGGACACATTTAAAAAAGTTTAAGCTTTACAATGCATTAGTAAGACCTCATCTAGAATATTGTGTTCAGTTCTGGTCACCTCATTACAAAAAGAATATTGCTGCTCTTGAAAGAGTGCAAGGAAGAGCAACCAGAATTATCCCAGGTTTAAAAGGCATGTCGTATGCAGGCAGGCTAAAATAATTGAATCTGTTCACTCTCTAACAAAGAAGACTACGTGGTGATCTGATTCAAGCATTCAAAATTCTAAAAGGTATTGACAATGTCGACCCAGGGGACTTTTTTGACCTGAAAAAAGAAACAAGGACCAGGGGTCACAAATGGAGATTAGATAAAGGGGCATTCAGAACAGAAAATAGGAGGCACTTTTTTACACAGAATTGTGAGGGTCTGGAACCAACTCCCCAGTAATGTTGAAGCTGACACCCTGGGATCCTTCAAGAAGCTGCTTGATGAGATTCTGGGATCAATGAGCTACTAACAACCAAACAAGCAAGATGGGCCGAATGACCTCTCGTTTGTAAACGTTCTTATGTTCTTATGAAACAGTCCTACCTGCAGGAACGAGCAAGGAGGGGCCGTTTGGGAGAAGCAGGACGGTCCCGCAGAGCAATGCTTTTTGCTTCAGTTACATCTGGCATAGCTATGTATGTGTTGCAGAGCCTCTGAACAAGGGCGTTGACAAACTTGTAAGTAACCCTAACCCTGTACTCAGCTGAGGATGCCAGCCTATACAGAGCAATGGCCACTCTTTTTTTCCAGTGGCACAGGAGGCTGTACTTAATTCCTTTTTGGCTGCATATCTTCCTTTACCAGTTCTACTATAATGCTGAATGTTGCCTTGGTGATGTGAAAGGACTCTATCCATTGCAGATCTGTGAAAGAGTGATGCAGCACAACCTCTTCCTACCAGCAAGATGGACGAGTATGTGTCCAAACCGTCCTTTAACTAGCCATTGCTATTAGATAACAAGGCATAAGGAGTTGCTGGTAGAGGATATTTGGAGGTACAATCTCCTGAAACAAAGGCAAAACATCCACTGTTCCCAGTCCAGACAGCCTTGGGAGCATGCATGGAAGATGTGTGGCACAGAGCTTTAGAATCGTATGTCTCCGCCAGTTTTCATCCATGGTGATCTGCAATACCTGTGGTGGTCAGTTTCATTTTATACCTCTCAGTTAATTTTTAATTAATGAGTCGTAAGTTAAATTAGTTGAAAACGGACTCGATACTAACGACATGCCAACCCACCTGACATTTGAAAAACAATTTGGGCAAGAGCAGTAAAACACATTATTAACCAACCAGGCACAAGGTATTTTGCTTTATTACAGCAGCTTAGATTCACTCATGTACCAGTTCTCTGCGCATGGAAACCACATTTTCACAAAATGTCACTAGTAATCTTCAAAAACAGCAGAGTACTTTATGCATAGCTAATTTACATATCAACCCCCACCTTTCCCCTTCGTTTGCATGACATCGGGTGGAACGCCCGGTTTACTCAAGTGAATGGAAACCCAAAAAAGCATTTTACACAAGACATTTTTCTCGAGCAAATGTCTCTAGCTAAAAACAAACAACACGCATGGAAACTCCACCAGTGATGTGTTTCCACACCTCACTTCCCCAAAATCAGCCTTGACGAGTCTTTCCAGAATCATAGTTATCAATCCTGACAAATATGACCTGAGCTGAAATCACACATGGGATATTAAGCAGAAAAGAAAATAACTATTAGGAAATCTTAGATGTGATAAAAACGCTAAGTACAATGTAAGATGTTTCAGTTCATTCTCTATGCCTCAAGCCTGCCCTGGACTGGAGGGTTACCTTTCCTCTTCAGTTTTTTTCAGGTATGTTTGGTACTGACATCCATTCATAAGACCAGACTATTTCTCTAAACTTTTGCCTAATACTTAAGGCCCCATTTGTAGCATTCAAAAGAGAAACTAATTTATGTGATATTTTAGTTCACAGTAAACATAAAGGAATAATTGACAGAATAGGTTCTACAAATACTTGCACTAGTACATGTAACGTGTAAATACATGGATAAAAGTAAAAATATAATTAAACATAAGAACACCACATATCCACTAAAAACTAATACCTACTGTAAAAATAGCAATGTTGTTTATGGAATAGCCTGTGAAAAATGTGATGAAATCAAATATGTTGGAGAGACTGGAACAACTTTATATAAAAGAATTCAGAACCACCTTTCATTAATTAGAAATAAAAAAAAAATAATGAATCAATAGTACAGCACTTCACCAGTCAAGGACATGACATAAATGATGTAAAGTTTGTAGCATTGGAACAGCTAAAATTAGACAAAGCGACATATAGAATAATAAAAGAAAGTAAATGGATAAACAGACTAAACACGATCTCAACAGAAAGGAATGAACTAATTAACTCCACAATATATATATAACATTTGAATAAATAAAGAATAAGTTGTGCATGCTGATGCGCTGAGGAGGCAAAAATCAAGGCTGATCCTCAGAGCCAGCATTGCATGATAAGATAAATGGAAGTTTATATAAAATAATGTTAATTAGAATTAATACAGATTTAAAGATAGAAGTAAAAATGATGTCACAACATATAGAACACCATTACATCATGTAAGAATAAATCATGGATTTGAATATAAACAATAACAAGTAGTTGTCATGCCGTCAAACACCTATAAATACCTCCAATGTTTTGATTCAAACACAGGCTCCCTTGAGAAAGATATGTACAACATATTGCAACATTGGGCAGCTGGCTCTTTGAGCTTATATATACAGGTATATATATATATATTAAAATGGATTCCATGGCATACCAAAAGATATTAGCCAATCATCTGAAATCCTCCGCTACAAAACTTGGTTTAAAGCGCAACTGGACGTTCCAACACAACAATGATCCAAAGCACACATCAAAATCTACTTCAGAATGGTTAAAGAAGAATAAAATCTAGGTTCTGGAATGGCCCAGTCAAAGTCCCGATCTAAATCCGATTGAGAATCTTTGGTATGAGTTGAAGAAGGCTGTGCACAAGAGAAGTCCTCGGAATTTGAATGAACTGGAACAATTTTGCATTGAAGAATGGTCGAAAATCACTAAAGAATCATGCCAAAAGCTCATTGCAAAATATCCTAATTATTTAAAAGAGGTTATTATTGCTAAAGGTGTTTCAACTAGCTATTCATTTCATTTTCCTTGTCTGGGTATGAATACTTTTGAATTAGCATTTTTGGAGTTTTGCAAATAGAATTGCTGAAATAAATAATTGTAAACATCTATTTCTTGTAACTTTCTTTCCTCATCCACAAAAGCAAAACTATTGCTACAAAAGATTTTTCCTATAATTATTTGTTTTCGAGAAATTTCTAGTAATTATAAAATTCCATTGGGGTATGTAAACTTTTGACTACAACTGTGGATTTCTAAACGGGGAGAAGTTGAGTCAGTCAACAGTCTGATCGGTTTGATATTGGTGTTCTTCTTAACCTTTAGAACAGCTTCTGCATTTTAATACATTTTTCACATTGCCCTTTACTAAAAAATGTGATATCTTATAACAATTGTAAGTCGCCCTGGATAAGTTTGTCTGCTAATAAATAAATAAATAAATAAATAAATAAATAAATAATAATAATAATAATAATAATTACTATGTAACGCAATTTTTGTTCCTGGGTAGTAAGTGTTATTTCCTAATTGCTTATGCCTCAAAAGTATAGAAAATGGCTATTATTCCCCACAAACTTTGCTTTTGTGACCAGGACAGTGATATTTTGAAATTTACCTATTTCCAATGAGAAAATGGGCAAATTTGTGTCTTTTCGTTCACATAAAGTCAGAAAAAAACAACATATGAATCCAAATTAACATGTATGTATACTAAAGTAATACAAAAATGACTACAAAAGATTTAGAAGTGAGTAGTTTTTCGAGATTTACGATTATACTGTAAATCACTTTCACGAATCAGCCCCCAAATGTAGTCTCCCATCATGTTCTCGTTATACTGTCCTTGGTAGCGGCGTTCAAAGTCCAGTATATCCTGGTGGAAGCGCCTTGCTTGCTTCCCGAGTACGCTCCCATGTTCTCCTTGAATTTATCAAGATGCGCATCAAGGATATGGACTTTGAGGGACATCCTACAGCTCATTGTGCCGTAGTTCTTCACCAGAGTCTCAACCAGCTCCACATAGTTTTCGGCCTTGTGATTGCCCAGGAAGACCCGAACCACTGCGACAAAGCTGTTCCAAGCCGCTTTCTCCTTACTAGTGAGCTTCTTGGGGAATTCATTGCACTCCAGGATCTTCTTTATCTGTGGTCCGCCGAAGACACCGGCTTTGACCTTTGCCTCAGACAGCTTAGGGAAGAAGTCTTGAAGGTACTTGAAGGCTGCCGACTCCTTATCTAGAGCTCTGACAAATTGTTTCATAAGGCCCAATTTGATGTGCAGTGGTGGCATCAGCACCTTCCGGGGGTCCACCAGTGGCTCCCACTTGACGTTGTTCCTCCCCACAGAGAACTCGGTCCGCTGTGGCCAGTCCCGCCTGTGGTAGTGCGCCTTGGTGTCCCTGCTGTCCCAAAGGCAAAGATAGCAGGGAAACTTGATAAAACCGCCTTGGAGACCCATCAGGAATGCCACCATTTTGAAGTCTCCTATGACTTCCCAGCCGTACTCATCATACTTCAAGGCGTCCAGCAAGGTCTTGATGCTGTTGTAATCCTCTTTGAGGTGCACCGAGTGAGCCAGGGGAAGAGACGGGTACTTGTTACCATTATGGAGCAGCACGGCTTTGAGGCTCCTGGATGAGCTGTCAATGAAGAGGCGCCACTCATTCTGGTTACAGGCGATTCCGATTGCCTCGAACAGGCTGGTCACATTGTGGCAGAAGCAGAGCCCATCTTGACGGGTGAAGAAGCTGGAAAAAGGTTGGTGACGCTTCCTCTGATCTGCGACTTGCACACTTTCATCCAACAAGTTCCACTGCTTGAGCCTAGACGTCAAAAGCTCGGCATTGGACTTGGTGAGACCAAGATCTCTAATCAAGTAGTTGAGGTCTTTTTGGTTGGGGTAGTATGGGTTTCCCTTCTCAGCTCCACCTCTGAAATTGTCATCCGGATCTACAACGCCTTCCTCGCTCTCTGACTTGCTGCTCTCTTCTAAAGACGGCTGCTCTCTCCGGAGGAGTGGGTGCACGGGAGCTCATGGCAGTGTGGCACCGGGCGATGGATGAAGGAAGGTCCGGATACGTGATAGCAGGTGCATTCTTGCCAGTCCGACGTTTGGAAGGGTCCACCATGCAGAAGTAGCAGTTGCTTGAGTGGTCAGTGGGTTCCCGCCAAATTCTTGGGATAGCGAACTTCATGGCTCTTTTTCCCCTCTGTACCATCCTACAAAAATACATTTATTTCACCCATGACTAATGTGTAAGAGATTCTCGCAACATTTTTCATATATGATATATTTTTTCAATAACATTGAAAATTGTAAAACATTTTAAAATTAAAAACTTTTACAATTAAAAATTTTAACAAATTTTATAACGTTTTTTATAAAGTTTTTTTGCAGTGCTCGCAGGTGAAATGAGGTGCCCAGGGTTTGTCTTGATCCCCGACAGGCATGCCGAAATATGCCTTGTAGGCCTCACACATCTTAGCAGATGCTTCCACGGAGTACTTTTTCGCTCTTGTCTTGATAAATTGGCCGCAGACATAGCAAAATGCGTCTGCCGGATGCTTGCAGCCTCTTGATGCCATCTCAGAAAAATGCAGATATGTATCCACTTAGGCAGCTGGAACTAAACTGAACTGGTGGGCTTAAGGCCCCTGTATTTATACTACTATTTATATTACTGGAAAGTTCTAGAAAGTTCTAGAAGTTACTCCAAGTTTACTCAGCACTGAATCTATCTGGAATGTTCTGGAAAATAGGTAAATTTCAAAATATCACTGTCCTGGTCACAAAAGCAAAGTTTGTGGGGAATAATAGCCATGTTCTATACTTTTGAGGCATAAGCAATTAGGAAATAACACTTACTACCCAGGAACAAAAAAATAAATAAAAATTGTTAGACAGTGTAATAATAATAATAATAATACCAAAGTGAATCTGTCCAGCCGACCCCCTTTCCCTGTCTCTTATACAAGACTACTGTCTGTCTCCTGACCTGTTCGGTTTGGTTCATCATTCACATGTTAAGGTCTGATTTCGTCATAAGGGATCATGTTTTCTCCTTGTTAGGGAAAAAAAAACATTAACAAAATGCTAATAAACACAAATAAAAAACATCATTTATAGCATTGGTACAGCAGCACTGTATATTCAGTGGATGTCTAGAATATGGTACAGATTCTGCTCCAGTCAATCTGCTTGGAGCTGTGTGATCTAAACTAAGTGTCTTTGCCACCAACAAGAATGTTTCAAAGTTATTTCAATTTCAGACTTGATCATTTTTAAAAAGAAAACTTTGGGCTAGTGTCTTCATCAGTGTTATTGGGGTAAAACTAGAAAAGACTGAGTCAAGCAGATAAGTGTTTGGACTCTAGTGTCTTCATCAGTGTTATTGAAACTAGAAGAGACTGTGTCATGCAGACCAGCGTTTGGGCTCTAGTGCCTTCATCAGTGTTATTGAAACTAGAAGAGACTGAGTCAAGCAGCCACGTGTTTGGGCTCTAGTGTCACTGTCACATTTAAGAAATGCTCCTACCTGTAGTTCTCAGTTCCTGGAGTTGGTTTCCAGGTTGATGTTCTGGGAGCTGCATATCCACTTATATCACTTTAGTTGAATTCCTCTTTAATTCTTCTTTGTATTAAATATTGTGTTGTTGTAATTTAATAAACCTTGTATTTTTAGTTTTTTTTTTTTGATGAGTTGCTGTTTGCCCAGCTCACACTCTGTTAAAGTGACCACAGACAACAGATGGATTGTCTGATTTATTTGAATATTCCAGGTGGCACCCCTCACTTGTCATTCTGACAGAGTCTTATTGCAGTTATTCAAATTATGTGCTTAATTCACTGTTTCAGCCATAGACATATGTAACACAGGCTTGATCAGCCAATGGGTCTGTATATATGTATATTAGTAATAGCCTGCGGATCAAGCTGCTCCCTTTTGTGTTTCTGTCAATATAGAGTCAATCACTAGATGGCGCATACAAACATAAAGACAATTTTGTGATCTAGCCTGTGTTACATGTATTTATGGCAGGGACTTAGAAATGGAGCAGCTCCTGAACTCGAAAAAAGCTCATCACACGTATCAGATACCCACAGTACATCATTGACTGTAAAAACAAACACATAACACATATCTGATCATTACACGCTACATCAGCTAGATAAGACACGGCCCCACATCCTTCCAGTGTTCATCCAGAAACAAAGCAGGCATGGTTGGCTCTCCAGTTATTCTCTCAGGCAGTTTTAGCTGCAGGCAGGCAGGCACACAAGCTTCCTCCCTCCTTGAGGATTTCTGTCACTCATATGAACTAAACAGTGACTAACAGAGAACCAGAGAGACAGCCGTGGTTCTGCTAATACCTGCAGCAGCCGGGGGTATGATAGCAGCGCCATGCTGTGGAAGCTCTGATTCAGCTCAGGGAAGCAAAAGAAAGAAAGCAAACAGGATCTTCATTCCCTGTTTACACTGCTGCTGGTTTTGTACACTGATGTAACACCTGATGAGAAGCTTTATTTAAATAAGTGTGGTCACATGTTGTGTGTTTATAGGGGGTGAGAGAGAAAAAGAGAGGGAGGAGAGAGCTGAGAGAGGAGATAGAGAAAGAGGGAGGAGAGAGAAAGACGAGAGCAGGGAGAGGAGAGAGAAAGCGAGGGAGGAGGAGACAGAAGGAGGGAAAGAGGGAGAGAGGAAAGAGACTGAGGGAGAGGGAGGGTGAGGAGAGAGGAAGGAGGCAGAGGGGGAGGAGAGAGGAAGGAGGGAGAGTGGGGAGAGGGAGGGTGAGGAGAGAGGAAGGAGGGAGAGGGGAGAGGGAGGGTGAGGAGAGAGGAAGGAGGGAGAGGAGGGAGGAGAGAGGAAGGAGGGAGAGGGGGAGGGAGGGGGAGGAGAGAGGGAGAGGAGGAGAGAGGAGGAGGAGAGGGGGAGGAGGGGTGAGGAGAGGAAGAAGGAGGGGGGGAGAGGGTGGGGGAGAGGGAAGGAGGGAGGAGGGAGAGAGGGAAGGAGGGAGAGAGGGGGGGGGGTGAGGAGAGAGGAAGGAGGGAGGGAGGGGAGGGGTGAGGAGAGGAAGGAGGGAGAGGGAGGAGGAGGAGAGAGAGGAAGGAGGGAGGGGAGGAGGAGAGATGGGAGGGAGGGTGGGGAGAGAGGAGGAGAGAGGAGGGAGGGAGAGGGGGAGAGGGAGGGTGAGAGAGAGAGGAAGGAAGGGGGAGGGAGGGAGGGAGGAGAGGAAGGAGGGAGAGGAGGAGAGAGAGAAGGAGGAGAGTGGGAGAGGATAGAGGAAGGAGGGAGGGAGAGGATGGAGAGAGGGAGGGAGGGGAGGGGGGGGAGGGAGGGAGATTGTGTACTGATTCAGTGCTGCAATGTGGAAGTCAATATTTCTTCTCAATAATATATGATAGTGTGTGTCTCTCCCTCCCTTTCTCCTCTCTCATCTCCCTCTCCTGCTCTACTCTCCCTCCTCTATCTGCTTTCCTCTCCATCTTCCTCTCTCTCTCTCCCTCGCTCCTCCATCTTGTGCTAAATTCCAAATCCTATTTATTCTTCTTGCACGTCAAGGGCACAGCCAACTGGAACCTCCCCTCCCCCACCTCCTCTAAGACAAGGGCAGTCTTGTCAGCACTAAAATCTGCTGGCTGAGAAGATAAGCCAATTACATCATTGTTACCAAGCAGCATCTCCAAACTCCCACAGCCTTCTATCTGTCCTTTTTATATCTATCTGTGTATTCATCCCCAGTCTATCTATCTATCTATTCATATTTATCAGTCTGTATGTCTTTCTATCTGTCTAGCTATAGATCTTTCTATATTAATATGTCTATCTATCTGTCTGTGTGTGTCTATCTATCTATATGTATCTGTCTGCCTGCCTGCCTGTCTCCCCTCATGTGCAGTGCAGCGTAGGTGTTGGTTATGTTATTTTTGTATGTTTGATTTGACTGCCGGCTGCATGCTATTGTGCAAAGATTTCGCTGCGCTTCACATTTCCCTCAGTATTCAGATATCAGACAGCTCTACTGATGACAAACGGCTGCTGTTGCTTCCTGGTTCCCAATCACTTCCTGTGTGTAAGTCAGAATCACTCCAATGGTTGAGCTGCAATCACAACATGTGACCTACAGCACAGGAACCAGGAAGCATTTTTAAAGTGAGGTGGCTTTTAAAGAATGACCACTAGGGGGTGTGCAGCTGTAATGTCTGTCCTCTCTGTAATGTGATTTTCCATTTACTTCTCATCACAGTTTTAAAGTGGACAGACATTCCAGCTGCACTCATTAAAACCACTTCCTCCTCCCTTCAGAAATGACTTTATATTTTAGGAGCCTTTCCAGAAGCAGACCCCAGTGGTTGAACGGACATTAATATAGTGTGCCTGATCAATAATGATATGAGCAGCAGGAACAGCAACAGAGAATGAGAGACACACACTATAGGATATTAAACAGGAGAGACACACACTATAGGATATTAAACCAGGGAGAAGTGCAGTATTAGGAGAGTGAGGATGGTGTAAAGTAGCCCTTTAAATGAGAATACTGCATAGAGAAATAGTGATTCTCTCTCTCTCTCTCTCTCTCTCTCTCTCTCTCTCTCTCTCTCTCTCTCCTCTCCCTCTCACTCTCTCTTGCTCTCTCCACCCTCTCTCCCTCCCTCTTTATTAGCTCAAGGAGAAACACTGAGACGCACACACACACACACAGAGACACAGGCAGAGAGACAGACTCTTCAGGACGGCAGGTAAGATGTGATTTATTTCAGTGGCTGTGTGTTTGAGGTTCAGAGATGCTTTCCCCAGGCCCTGTGTTAGATGTGTTGTGTGTGTGTCTGTGTTTCGATCCTGTGATTATGATATCATCTGGTGCTGCTGCAGCAGTGATACCTCCCTGACACTGCACTGCGAAATAGCAGCAGCACAGATTATATAGAGGCATTTTATTGCTGCGGCAGTATATATTTAAACATATATAATATTTAATACATATATATATATATATATATATATATATATATATATATATATATATATATATATATGTGTGTGTGTGTGTGTTTCTCTCACGCTATATAGATAAAAATATGTATATACAGCTAAGGCCTAAAAATTTGCATCACCCTAGAATGATCTAATTTTGCTTCATAAAGTCGAATGAAACCTGCTGAATAATGTTACGTTAACATATTAAATGACATACCGCTTTGTAGTTTTCCATATACTTAGCAAAAAACTGACAAAAATGGAAAAATGTGACATTTCAAAATCTAACATGAAAACACACGATTTCCGAAAAGACGTCACAAATCTTGACACGGGTGACTCAATTAGAAGTAATCAAAAGGTGACAATTAAAAGTGGTAACGAGTAGAAGCTATACAAGCATGATTTTTACATAGATTTTTATAACTTCAGAGCAAGCCATGGGGAAGAGCCATACCTCCTCGGAAACACAGTCAGCCATCATTGCCCTTCATAAGGAAGGTTTTAGCAGCCGTCAGATAGCCAATAGAGGGTATGCCAGCCAAAGCACAGTATCTAGAACCATCCAGAAATACAAGAAGACTGGAAGCTGTAAAGCTGCCCCCAGGTCCGGACGCCCAAAAGTCAGCACTGCTCACCAGGATCGGCACCTGTGCTGCTCAAGTATGAGAGACAGGTCAAGTGTCCACTTAGTGCAGCAATGGAAAGAAGTTGGAGTGAAGGCGTCTGCGCGCACCGTGAGAAGGCGTCTCTTGGAGAATGGTCTGGTGTCAGGGAGGCCTGCTAAGAAGCCCCTTCTGAGCCAGAAAAACATCAGCGATCGCCTGAACTTTTGTCGCACATACAAAGACTGGACCAAAGATGACTGGGCCAAAGTCATTTTCTCTGGCATGTCTCCCTTCAGCTGTTTTGGAAACCGAGGTAGATTCAGAGTTCGAAGGCACAAAGGAGAAAGATACAAACCAGAATGTACCGTCCCAACGACAAAGCATCCCGAAACTGTCCATATCTGGGGATGCTTTTCTGTCAAAGACACAGGATCTCTACACGTTTTACCCAAGGGGACAGCTATGAACAAGGACTGGTACCTGAAAACACTCCACGACCACCTTCTCCCTACAGCTCAGAGCCATTTTCCCAGCGGTGATTTCTACTTCCAAGATGACGGAGCCCCTTGCCATCGAGCCAGACGAGTGCAGAAATGGTTAGAAGACAACAGCATCACGGCACTGCAATGCTGGCCTGGAAATTCACCGGATCTCAATCCTATTGGGAATGTTTGGGATCTGATAGGACAGGAAATCAGGAAAAGTCTTCCGTGCAGCCGAAATGAACTGGAATCAAGTGTAAAGGCTGCATGGAGGAATCTAAAGGACAACTCGACCCTTCAGCGCCTCATTGAGTCCATGCCGGAGAGGATTAAGGAAGTCTTAAAACACAATGGAATGCACTGCAAATACTAAGTGCTGCTGTTAGGGCTGCTGGTAGACTTTTGTGATATCATTTTGTAGTTTCTTTGATTACATGATGTTAAATAAAAGATCTAAATTATGTTCATTTTTTTTTTTTTTTTTTTTTTTTAATGATGTCTCGATCCTAAAATTTTAGATTGATGCAAAGTTTTTGGCCATAGCTGTATGTGTATCAATATATCTAAATCTGTAATTCGCTCTCAATGTATATACATTTTTACACCTAAGAGACTACATATATATATATATATATATATATGTGTGTGTGTGTGTGTGTGTGTGTGTGTGTGTGTGTGTGTGTGTGTGTGTGTGTGTGTGTGTGTGTGTGTGTGTGTGTGTGTGTGTGTGTGTGTAAACATGTATATTCATTTATAGTATATATGGCCACTATATTGATGACTGTTTGTGTGATTTGCCAGTGGAACATATATCTGATTTCACTGCACTATGTTAGATTTTAGCTGATGAAAGACCATTATGTCTGAAATGTCCTGAATAAACTCAATTGTTTTCTACTCTGTGCATAATCCTCAGTTCTCTTATATAGATAGATAGATAGATAGATAGATAGATAGAGATAGATAGATAGATTTCTCTACACAGACCGGGTTCTCTTGCTGTATGCTTGTGTGTGCTGTAGTTTGCTGCCTTGTTGTAACTGGGCCTAGCTGTGAATGAACCCAATTATTGTTGATGATTCGAGAGGCACCCAGATTTTGGCTGGATAATCTTCCAATTAACCTTTTGTTTATAACAGTTGCTACATACATACATACATACATACATACATACATCAGGGATGGAAATAAGGCTCCTATTGCATAGCAGTTTTACCCATTCCCAGTTTTACTACGAGCTTGATTAGCCCCAGTGTATTATTTGCTTCCCTGTACATGTACATGCATACATACACACATACATACATTATTATTATTATTATTATTATTATTATGGGGCAAGGGAGGAGAAGGAGCGGGCTCTGGAGGTGGTGGAGTGTAGGGGGGGGTACAGCTAATCTGCCGGTGGCCAAGGAGCAGAGGGGGCGAGAGGGGGTGTAGGGAGGAATGATAGTAAGGAGGTAGAAGGGGGCAGAAAGGTCGAGACAGCGATAGGCGAGTACAAGAGTTTTGAATTGATTGCGAGTGACGATAGGGAGCCAGTGGAGGGAGCGGAGCAGTGGAGTAGCGTGGGATAAATGAGGAAGGTAAAAGACAAGTTGCAGTAGTCAAGGCGGGACAGCACCAGGGCCTGAACTAATGGGTAGATGGCACTGTATATTTTTTAAATATATCTAAACATTTAATATAGTTTAGATAAATATATTTATGTTTTTAATGTTTGTGGTGAAGAAATCTACCTGATAACACATGGTTCCAGCAGTAAGGACACAGAGTAGAATCTACCTGATAACACACGGTCCCAGCAGCAAGGACACAGAGTAGAATCTACCTGATAACACACGGTCCCAGCAGCAAGGACACAGAGTAGAGTCTGCTTGATAACACACGGTCCCAGCAGCAAGGACAAGGACTGTGTGTGGTTATTTAATACACAGTGGCTGTTTGTTTTGTTATTTATTAGAGACACAGATTGGGTCTCAGTGAGCTGTCAGTCTCTCCTACACCAGTGAGGGGGTCTGATATAATCTGTGGAGTGGCAGAGCCCCAAGCACACAGGCCTTTACTCACTAGGGGAGGAAACCAGTCCATCATTGAGACCCACCAGCCTCCTTACACACAGTCTATACGGCTGTACTATATATAGCGAGATGAATTATTCATATACAGTATAGTAAAGAGAGTGGTCATTAATACATGCAAGAGTTGAGAATCTCACTAGCATGAATATTTCAAATCAACATATATATATATAACCTTGAGTGGGTGAAAATCAGCTTGTGTCTCATACAGCACTCATAGCTAGCATCATTGGTACATATATAATGAAATAATCATTTAGAAATAATGTACAAGAAGAACACCATGTTAAAAAACTAGATTGAAAAGATCGAACGTGTGTGTCAGTGTGTGTGTAGCGAGAGAGACACTCTAAGTGTACCTCATCATAAAAGACCCTGCTATTGTTTGTATGCTGTGTGCTGCACAGATCTGCTCCTTCTTGTGCTGTTTTCAATGTTAAACTGCAGGCAGGACTCGGTGGTGTGAGGAGGCTTACAGCCTGCACCCCGGTCAGCACTGATCTTAATCACTGGTAATTAAAGATTCAGCGCGTGATGGGCTGAGACACCGTGCAGGAGAGGGGGCGGGGGAGGGGAGGGGAGGGGAGGGGATGGAGATCTCTGAGTGTCGTAGATGTTCCAGAGTGTTCTTAGCTGTATGTGTGTCTCTGTGCAGTGTGTGTGTGTGTCTCTGAGCAGTGTTTGTGTGTGTGTCTGTGCAGTGTGTGTGTGTGTGTGTCTCTGTGCAATGTGTGTGTCTCTGAGCAGTGTGTGTGTGTGTGTCTGTGCAGTGTGTGTGTGTGTGTGTGCGTCTCTGTGCAGTGTGTGTGTGTGTGTCTGTGCAGTGTGTGTGTGTGTGTGTCTCTGCAGTGTGTGTGTGTGTGTCTGTGCAGTGTGTGTGTGTGTGTGTGTGTGTGTGTGTGTGTCTATGTGCAGTGTGTGTGTGTGTTTCTGTGCAGTGTGTGTGTGCCTCTGTGCAGTGTGTGTGTGTGTTTCTGTGCAGTGTGTGTGTGTGTGTCTGTGCAGTGTGTGTGTGTGTGTGTCTGTGCAGTGTGTGTGTGTCTATGTGCAGTGTGTGTGTGTGTTTCTGTGCAGTGTGTGTGTGTGTGTCTCTGTGCAGTGTGTGTGTCTCTGTGCAGTGTGTGTGTGTGTGTGTCTCTGTGCAGTGTGTGTGTGTCTATGTGCAGTGTGTGTGTGTGTTTCTGTGCAGTGTGTGTGTGCCTCTGTGCAGTGTGTGTGTGTCGGTTTTTTATTTTTATTTAGTTATTTTTTCTCATTTTTGTTTTTGGATGTTTTTGATATTTTATTGTATATTATATTATATTATGGTATAGTATATTTATTTGTAATGTGAAGCACTGTGGGATGCCTTGGCATGAAAGGCGCTATAGAAAATAAATTTGATTGATTGATTGATTGATTGATTGATTGATTGATTGATTGATTGATACTCCACTGAGAACCAGACCAATAAAGCAGCCGTTCATCAGCTGCTAACCCCAGAGGCAATTCTAAAAGTAACTGGGAAAAAATACATAATTTAAAAAAGTACTTTATATCCCTCTTTTCCCTATCTTCCTCTTCCTCTCTCCCCCTCCCTCTCCCTCTCCCTCTCTCCCCCTCTCTCTCTCCCTCTCTTCCTCTAACTCTTCTCTCACCCCCCATTTCTCAGTTTGTGATGGGCAGAGCTGCTTATTCAACAGCAGGTTTGTTTGTTTTGTCTGCCTCTCTCAACAGTATTTATAATCGTATTCGTCATTGAGTTTCATTAAGTCATTAATCTGGCTGTCGAATTAAGGGTGTGTATTTACTGCAGGACAGAACGCAGTGCCTCTTAGTTTGTGTCTCTCCCATCTGACACTCTCTCTCCCTGTCTCTCTCAGGATGTCGATTTTAAACATTCATGCTCGCGAGATTCTCGACTCCCGTGGAAACCCCACAGTGGAAGTCGACCTCTACACTGAGAAAGGTAAGACACCTGCTTAAAAACTACATTTCCCAGAGTGCCCTGAGCATCAACCTCATTGCAAATGGTCACCAAACTGTTGCTAAACTCACCGACTCACCGGGCTAGAAAGCTGGTGAGATTCACCAAAACAACATGGACCCTATCAATGTGGAGTGTGGGGAGACAAAATTTAACATTTTAGTCGACTCTGACAGCAAATTGTTTAAGAAATGGTAAATAATAGAAGTCTTACTGAATCCCATTCATTTATGATCTTTCACCTTCCATTTAAGTAGTCAAATCTAAAAGCAAATCCATTTGAATTTAAGTTGACTGAAGATGACTATTTCTATTATCTAGCCTTGGCGTTTAATGTCATAGCAATTAAGTCATAAAAAAAGAGTACTACTTAGCATAATAAGAAATTTATTTAAAAAAAACAGGTCAAAACATTTGTATGAATTTACTATTAAATTTAATTTAGCATGTTACTATCTGCACAAAAAACGATGAAATCGATCTAAACATCTCCCTCGTTATCTGTCCCTCTCTCACCCCCTCTCTCTCTCTGCCTCCCTCGATCTCTCTCTCTCTCTCAGGAATGTTCCGTGCTGCCGTACCAAGTGGAGCATCGACTGGGATCTATGAAGCCTTGGAGCTGCGAGACAATGACATGTCCAGATACCTGGGCAAGGGTGAGACAGGAGGGGACAGGGGAGAGAGGAGGGACAGGAGAGAAGGGGGCAGGGGAGGGAGGAGGGACAGGGGAGTCTGTGTGTGTGTGTGTGTGTGTGTGTGTGAGGGCAGGGTGTGTGTGTGTGAGAGAGAGAGAGGACAGGGTGTGTGTGTGAGACAGAGGGCAGGATGTGTGTGAGAGAGAGAGGGGTCAGGGTGTGTGTGTGAGAGAGAGGGGTCAGGGTGTGTGTGTGTGAGAGAGAGGGGTCAGGGTGTGTGTCAGGGTGTCTTTGTTTCATTGCTGACTGGAATTATTTTTTTTCAGGTGTGCTTCAAGCAGTGGATCACATCAACAATACAATCCGCCCTGCACTCATTGAATCGGTGAGGCTCTGTCTGTCTGTCTGTCTGTCTGTCTGTCTGTCTGTCTGTCTGTCTGTCTGTTTGTCTGTCTGCCTGTCGCCTCTCTGTCTGTCTGTATCTGTCTGTCTGTCTGCCTGTCTGTCTGTCTGCCTGCCTGTCTGTTTGTCTGTCTGTCTGTCTGTCTGCCTGTCTGCCTGTTGCCTCTCTGTCTGTTTGCCTGTCTGTCGGTCTGTCTGCCTGTCTGTCTGTCTGCCTGTCTGTCTGTCTGTTTGTCTGTCTGCCTGTCGCCTCTCTGTCTGTCTGTCTGCCAGTCGCCTCTCTGTCTGTCTGTCTGCCTGTCTGTCTGTCTGTCTGTCTCTCTCTCTTTACGTATGTTTGTAGGGCATCCTGTTTATTTGTGCTTATTTTTCTATCATATGAATTATATGAAATACCATAAAAGTGAATAAATAAATACATTGACATGAACCTCAGAAGTTAGCATATATAAGTGCTTGCTATGTATTAATTTTGCTTTCCTCCTGCTGTCTTTATTGCGTGTGGGAATTTCAAGAGTTGATTGTGTCTCCTGTCATAGACAATAAAGGAAAATAAAATGTTAAAGTGTCTTTTTCCTAAATATGCCAAGCTGGGCCCTCTTTCGTTTGTGTGTGTCTCGCTGTAATGCAATGTGATGCAGTTTCCTTGCTTTATTAACACTGTGCTGTGCTCAGGAGGTGTCTGTGGAGAAGCAGGAGAAACTGGACTCCATGATGCTGGAGATGGACGGCACTGAGAATAAATGTAAGTCTGTGAATCTGCACCTCACTGAGAATAAATGTAAGAGCCTATAGAAAGTTGACACCCCCTTTCAAAATGTTCACCTTTTGTTGCCTTATATTCTGGAATTAAAATGCATTAAAATAGTTTTTTTTTCATTTATCTACACATCCTACCCCACAACTTCCAAGTAAAAAAAATATTCTAGAAATTTATAGAAAATTAATTAAAAATAAAAACTGAAATAGCTTGGTTGGATAAGTGTCCACCCCCCTTGTAATAGCAGTCCTAAATTAGCTCAGGTGTAACCAATCGCCTTCAAAATCACACACCAAGTTAAGTGGCCACCTGTGTTAAATTGTAGTGATTCACATGATTTCAGGATAAATTCAGCAGTTCCTGTAGGTTCCCTGTGCTGGGTAGTGAATTTCAAAGCAAAGACTCAGCCATGAGCACCAAGGCGCTTTCAAAAGCTCTACGGGACAAAGTTGTTGAAAGGCACAGATCAGAGGCTGGGTATAAAAAAATATCAAAGGCCTTGAATATCCCTTGGATCACGGTCAAGACGATTATTAAGAAGTGGAAGGTGTATGGCACCACCAAGACCCTGCCTAGATCAGGCCGTCCCTCCAAACTGGATGACCGAGCAAAAAGGAAACTGATCAGAGAGGCTACCAAGAGGCCAATGGCAACTTTGCAAGAGCTACAGGCTTTTATGGCCAAGACTGGTCAAAGTGTGCATGTGACAACAATATCCCAAGCACTCCACAAATCTGGCCTGTATGGTAGGGTGGCAAGAAGGAAGCCATTACTCAAGAAAGCCACCTTGACTCCCGTTTGAAGTATGCAAAAAAAAACACTCAGGAGATTCTGTAGCCATGTGGCAAAAAGTTTTCTGGTCTGATGAAACTAAAATTGAACTTTTTGGCCTAAATGCAAAGCGCATCACCCAAAGAACACCATCCCTACTGTGAAGCATGGTGGCGGCAGCATCATGTTATGGGGATGTTTCTCATCGGCAGGGACTGGGGCACTTGTCAGTATAGAAGGGAAAATGAATGGAGCAAAGTACAGAGAAGTGCTTGAGAAAAACCTGCTGCCCTCTGCAAGAAAGCTGAAACTGGGACGGAAGTTCACCTTTCAGCATGACAACGACCCAAAGCACACAGCCAAAGCTACACTGGAGTGGCTAAGGAACAAAAAAGTAAATGTCCTTGAGTGGCCCAGTCAGAGCTCAGACCTAAATCCAATAGAAAATTTGTGGCATGACTTGAAGATTGCTGTCCATCAGCGCTCCCCAAGGAACTTGATAGAGATTGAACAGTTTTGTAAAGAAGAATGGTCAAATGTTGCCAAATCTAGGTGTGCAAAGTTGGTAGAGACCTATCCCAACAGACTCACAGCTGTAACTACTGCCAAAGGTGCTTCCACCAAGTATTAACTCAGCGGGGTGGAGACTTATCCAATTATGATCTTTCAGTTTTGTATTTTTAATATATCATTTTTTTCTCAATAAAAACTTTTTTCCCCTTAACAGTGTGGAGTATGGGTGTAGATAAGTGGAAAAAAAAACCTCTCATTTAAATGCATGAAACTCTGAGGCACTGACACAACAAAATGTGAAAAAAAGTTCAATGGGGTGTAGACTTTCTATAGGCACTGTAAGTGCTGTGAATCTGCTGCTCACTGAGAATACATGTACAGTGGCTCTCAAAAGTATTCACCCCCCTTGGACTTTCCCACATTTTATTGTGTTACAAAATGGAATCAAAATGGATTTAATTAGGAGTTTTTGCCACTGATCAACACAAAAAAGTCCATAATGTCAAAGTGAAAAATAAAATCTACAAATTGTTCTAAATTAATTACAAATACAAAACAGAAAACAATTGATTGCAAGTATTCACCCCCTTGAGTCAATATTTGGTAGAGGCACCTTTGGCAGCAATTACAGCCATGAGTCTATTTGGATAAGTCTCTACCAGCTTTGCACATCTGGACACTGCAGTTTTTGCCCATTCTTCTTTGCAAAATTGCTCAAGCTCCATCAAGTTGGATGGGGACCTTTGGTGAACAGCAATTTTCAACTCTTTCCACATATTCTCAAATGGATTGAGGTCCGGGCTTTGACTGAGCCACTCCAGAACATTGACCTTTTTGTTTTTAAGCCACTCCAGTGTGGCTTTGGCTGTATGTTTGGGGTCATTGTCCTGCTGGAAGATGAATCTTCTCCCAAGTCCCAGGTCTCTTGCAGACTTCAGCAGGTTTTCCTCCAGGATTTCTCTGTACTTTGCTGCATCCATCTTGCCATCTATCTTCACGAGCTTTCCAGGCCCTGACACAGAGAATCATCACCATAGCATGATGCTGCCACCACCATGCTTCACGGTAGGGATGGTGTTCTCAGGATGATGTGCGGTGTTAGGCTTGCGCCAAACATAGCGCTTAGCATTGAGGCCAAAAAGTTCTATTTTGGTCTCATCAGACCATAGAATCTTCTTCCATTTGGCCTCAGAGTCTCCCACATGCCTTCTGGCAAATTCTAGCCGAGATTTGATGTGAGTTTTTTTCAACAATGGCTTTCTTTTTGCCACTCTCCCATAAAGGCCAGTTTTGTGAAGCACCCAGGTTATTGTTGCCGTATGCACAGTGTCTCCCAGCTCAGCCGTGGAAGACTGTAACTCCTTTAGAGTTGCCATAGGCCTCTTGGTGGCCTCCCTGACTAGTGCCCTTCTCTCCCGGATACTCAGTTTTTGAGGACGGCCTGTTCTAGACAGATTCACAGTTGTGCCATATTCTCTCCATTTCTTAATAATGGACTTTACTGTACTGCGGGGGATATTCAATGCCTTGGAAATGTTCTTATATCCTACCCCTGATTGGTGCTTTTGAAGAACCTTATTCCGGATTTGCTTTGAATGTTCCTTCGTCTTCATGATGTAGTTTTTGTTAGGAAATGTACTAACCAACAGTGGGACCTCCCAGAGACAGGTGTATTTAACCTGAAATCATGTGAAACACCTTTATTGCACACAGGTGGACTCCATTCAACTAATTATGTGACTTCTAAAGACAATTGGTTGCACCAGAGCTTATTTAGGTGTGTCATAGCAAAGGGGGTGAATACTTATGCAATCAATTATTTTTTGTTTTATATTTGTAATTAATTTAGAACAATTTGTAGATTTTATTTTTCACTTTGACATTATGGACTTTTTTGTGTTGATCAGTGGCAAAAACTCCTAATTAAATCCATTTTGATTCCATTTTGTAACACAATAAAACGTGGAAAAGTCCAAGAGGGGTGAATACTTTTGAGAGCCACTGTAAGTGCTGTGAATCTGCACCTCACTGAGAATACACTGATCTGAGAATTCACTGATCCAGCTGTAATTCCCATAATGCCTCACTGTTATTGCTTGTGCAGAAGCATGCTGAGTGTTGTAATTTTCATTTTGATTCTATTTAATGACTGCTCAGATTGCTGCTGGCACAGTAAACCTGGTCATTTTAGTATCACTTCATGCAATGCCAGTATAAAGAACTACAGCTCCCATCATGCCTTACTGTTACTCTGCAGAGCAGATTCTACTTGCTGCTCAGATTGCTGCTGGCACTGTCATTGTCCCTTCATCGTTCAACCAGGTAATTCATATAATAACCAGGCTGGTACACACTTTGTCTTTTATTTATTATATTCTTTCTTTCTTTCTTTCTTTCTTTCTTTCTTTCTTTCTTTCTTTCTTTCTTTCTCCTGCAGCCCAATTTGGTGCGAATGCGATCCTGGGTGTGTCTCTGGCAGTGTGCAAGGCTGGTGCAGCAGAGAAAGGGGTCCCCCTGTACCGTCACATTGCAGACCTGGCTGGAAACACAGAACTCGTCCTTCCAGTTCCGGTATGAAAAACAAATAGTATAAAATGGGATGATGCATTTCCCCTTTAAAATATCTTTAATCTTACTTTAAAATGTTAATAGCAGCGACACACCCTGTCTCGTTGAGAGTGTAGATCTTGCACTCAGAATGTCCACGACAAAGTTTTTGAAAAGTTCAAACCACAGATTAAGTGCATTAATAGCAGCTTTTTGTCTGTTTTTATTTGGAACTAATGACTTGTAATATGTTTCTAAGTGTTCGGTGGCTCCTCTAATCAAGTTAGAGTGTGCTTTCATCTTGATAGACCCAGCAAAGAGTGTGCAAATCATACACTCTCAACTTGATTAGAGGAGCCACCAAACACATAGAAACATACAGGGGGTCGACTAGACAGATTGACTTCTATTAGTTTATATTAGTGAGGAGACAGACAGGAGTCTTGTATAAGAGACAGGGAAAGGGGTTCACACAGCAAAGAGTGTGTGAGTATCACACTGTCAACTTGATTAAAGGGAGCCACAGAACACATACATTTAATTCCCCTCTCCTCCCCCCCACCCAGGCGTTCAACGTGATCAATGGCGGCTCTCATGCGGGGAACAAGCTGGCCATGCAGGAGTTCATGGTGCTGCCGGTGGGGGCGGAGTCTTTCCGTGATGCGCTGCGCGTTGGGGCGGAGCTCTACCACACGCTGAAGGGTGTCATCAAGGAGAAGTACGGCAAGGACGCGACGAGCGTGGGGGACGAGGGGGGCTTCGCTCCGAATATCCTGGAGAACAGCGAGGGAGGGGGTGGGGGGGCTGGGCAGGCAGAGAGTGGGCAGAGGGGGTGGGTGAGGGAGGGGGGTCAGAGAGAGGAAGGGGGGGATAGAGAGTGGAGGGATGAAGGAAACAGCTTAATTTCTTGGCTGCAGTCTGTTGAAGATTTGACACCTGGGTGTTGTTTTCTTCTTTCCCTGCCCCCCCCCCCGGCAGCTCTGGAGCTGCTGAAGGTTGCGATAGAAAAGGCTGGTTTCACTGATAAAGTTGTGATCGGGATGGATGTGGCGGCATCTGAGTTCTACCGCGATGGGAGCTACGACCTGGACTTCAAATCACCTGATGACCCGAGTCGCTATATCAGCTCCGACGAGCTTGCGGACCTGTACCAGGGCTTCATCAGGGACTACCCAGGTACCAATCAGAACCACAACCCAAACACACTACAGACACTGACACTGACCCAACACTGTCTCACCTGTACCAGAACCACAACCCAAACACACACACACGCACTCTTATATCTTGTGTGCAGGGAAAACCTTTCTGAAGCTTAAAAACTCAACAACATGGGTCTCTGAGTGACTCACCTGGGAGAATCGCAGCCACATGGTGTGCAGGGGGAATCCTACAGTCAGGGGAGTGCAGGGGCCCAAGTATCTCCCTTGGTACAGGCATGGCCGTGTGGTGTGCAGGTAGAGTCCTACAGTCAGGGGAGCTGACTGTAGGATTGGACATTCTAAATTGGGGAGAAAATCAGGGGTAAAATAATTGGGCACACAAAATTATATATATATAAAAAAAAACTCAACACCACTCTTTATGTTAAGAAGTGCGTTTCATTCTCCTGCACAGACCCGACACAGCAAAATGTACGCGAGAATGAAACACACTTTCAAGTTGATTAGAAGAAGACACTCGACAATTAGAAACATACGCATTAGAATTTCCATGTTTACAGTCATTTGTTACAACAATTCCCACCATGGTAAAGTTTAACTGTGTAAACGTGTTGCCCCCCCCCGTCAGTGGTCACTATTGAGGACCCCTTCGATCAGGATGACTGGGAGGCCTGGTCCAAGTTCACTGGGAACGTTGGGATCCAGGTGGTGGGGGATGACCTGACTGTGACCAACCCCAAGCGCATCGAGCGAGCCGTGGAGGAGAAGGCCTGTAACTGCCTGCTGCTGAAAGTCAACCAGATCGGATCAGTGACCGAGGCCATACAGGCGTAAGAGAACCAGAGAGTGTGTATGTGTGAGTGTGTGTGTGTGAGAGTGTGTGTGAGAGTGTGTGAGTGAGTGTGTGAGTGAGTGTGTGGGTGTGAGAGAGTGAGTGTGTGAGAGAGTGTGTATGTGTGAGTGTGTGTGTGTGAGAGTGTGTGTGAGAGTGTGTGAGTGAGTGTGTGGGTATGAGAGAGTGAGTGTGTGAGAGAGTGTGTGTGTGTGAGTGTGTGTGTCAGGGTGTTGGTCAGTGTGTCAGGATGCTGGTCAGCCTGGTCACTCGGTGTGTTTCTCTGCAGGTGTAAGCTGGCTCAGGAGAACGGCTGGGGGGTGATGGTCAGTCACCGCTCTGGAGAGACGGAGGACACCTTCATCGCTGACCTGGTGGTGGGGCTCTGCACTGGACAGGTGAGTCAGCAAAGAACTACAGCTCCCAGCATGCACCGAGCACAGGACACAAGGAGCCAGCCAGCATAGCTGGCACAGAACTGTGGGGGGTGTAGTTTTGAAATACCACTGCAAGTGACAATCTCTGTATTGTATTGAGTTGTCAAGCACAGCCAGAGATACAAAAACCACATCTCCGGGCAGGACAGGCTGGCAAAGGGTGGTGGGGAATGTAGTTCTGAAGTACTGGTACTTTTGCAACTCAAATGTGTTTTCAAGCAATGTGAAAAATATATAAGCTACACCTCCCAGCATCCTCTGAGTGTGCAGCTTTGAAGTACCATTGCAACTGAAATGAACCTCTCCCCTCTTTCTCTTTCTCTTTCCTCAGATAAAGACTGGCGCTCCCTGCAGATCGGAGCGTTTAGCCAAGTACAACCAACTGATGAGGTGAGGAAAGAAACAATGAAAAACACTGATGAAGGCACTAGAGCCCAAAAGCCTGTCTGCTTGACTAAGTCTCTTCTAGTTTCAATAACACTGCTGAAGGCATTAGAGCCCAAATTCCTGTCTGCTTGATTCAGTCTCTTCTAGTTTCAATAAAACCGATGAACGCACTAGAGCCCAAACGCCTGTCTGCTTGACTCAGTCTCTTCTAGTTTCAATAACACTGATGAAGGCATTAGAGCCCAAATGCCTGTCTGCTCGATTCAGTCTCTTCTTGTTTCAATAACACTGATGAAGGCACTAGACCCCAAATGCCTGTCTGCTTGACTCAGTCTCTTCTAGTTTCATGTCAATAACACTGATGAAGGCACTGAAGCCCAAACACTTGTCTGCTTGACTCAGTCTCTTCTAGTTTCATGTCAATAACACTGATGAAGGCACTGAAGCCCAAACGCTTGTCTGCTTGACTCAGTCTCTTCTAGTTTCATGTCAATACCACTGATGAAGGCACTGAAGCCCAAACGCTTGTCTGCTTGACTCAGTCTCTTCTAGTTTCATGTCAATAACACTGATGAAGGCACTGAAGCCCAAAAGCTTGTCTGCTTGACTCAGTCTCTTCTAGTTTCATGTCAATAACACTGATGAAGGCACTGAAGCCCAAACGCTTGTCTGCTTGATTCAGTCTCTTCTAGTTTCAATAGCACCGATGAAGGCACTAGATGATTCTTTGCTTGACTCAGTTTCTTCTAGTTTTAATAACACTGGTGAAGGCGCTAGAGCCCAAACGCTTTCCTGCTTTACTCAGTCTCTTGCAGTTTCAGTAATGTTGGTGAAGGCGCTGGCTCTGGTGTTTGTAGTTTCAGTGAGGCTGGTGAAGGCGCTCTGGTGTTTGTAGTTTCAATGAGGCTGGTGAAGGCTGGTGTTTGTAGTTTCAATGAGGCTGGTGAAGGCGTGTTTGGGTGAAGGCACTCTGGTGTTTGTAGTTTCTCTGGTGTTTGTGTTTGTTTCAGTGAGGCTGGTGAAGATGCTGGCTCTGGTGTTTGTAGTTTCAGTGAGGCTGGTGGCTCTGGTGTTTGTAGTTTCAGTGAGTCTGGTGAAGGCACTGGCTCTGGTGTTTGTAGTTTCAGTTAGGCTGGTGAAGATGCTCTGGTGTTTGTAGTTTCAGTGAGTCTGGTGAAGGCACTCTGGTGTTTGTAGTTTCAGTGAGGCTGGTGAAGATGCTGGCTCTGGTGTTTGTAGTTTCAGTGAGGCTGGTGAAGGCGCTCTGGTGTTTGTAGTTTCAGTGAGGCTGGTGAAGGTGCTGGCTCTGGTGTTTGTAGTTTCAGTGAGGCTGGTGAAGGCGCTCTGGTGTTTGTAGTTTCAGTGAGGCTGGTGAAGGCGCTCTGGTGTTTGTAGTTTCAGTGAGGCTGGTGAAGGCGTTGGCTCTGGTGTTTGTAGTTTCAGTGAGGCTGGTGAAGGCGCTGGCTCTGGTGTTTGTAGTTTCAGTGAGGCTGGTGAAGGCGCTCTGGTGTTTGTAGTTTCAGTGAGGCTGGTGAAGATGCTGGCTCTGGTGTTTGTAGTTTCAGTGAGGCTGGTGAAGGCGCTCTGGTGTTTGTAGTTTCAGTGAGGCTGGTGAAGGTGCTTGGCTCTGGTGTTTGTTTGTTTCAGTGAGGCTGGTGAGTTTCAGTGAGGCTGGTGAAGGCGCTCTGGTGTTTGTAGTTTCAGTGAGGCTGGTGAAGGTGCTGGCTCTGGTGTTTGTAGTTTCAATGAGGCTGGTGAAGGCGTTGGCTCTGGTGTTTGTAGTTTCAGTGAGGCCGGTGAAGGCGCTGGCTCTGGTGTTTGTAGTTTCAGTGAGTCTGGTGAAGGCACTCTGGTGTTTGTAGTTTCAGTTAGGCTGGTGAAGATGCTCTGGTGTTTGTAGTTTCAGTGAGTCTGGTGAAGGCACTCTGGTGTTTGTAGTTTCAGTGAGGCTGGTGAAGATGCTCTGGTGTTTGTAGTTTCAGTGAGGCTGGTGAAGGCGCTCTGGTGTTTGTAGTTTCAGGTTTTTTTTTTTTTGTTTTTCAGAATTGAGGAGGAGTTGGGGGATCAGGCTCGCTTTGCGGGGCACAACTTCCGCAACCCCAGCGCCCTGTGAGGAGCATGGTAACGAGCAGGAGCAGGGGGAACGACAAGAGAGGCGCAGGACGAGAAATACTTAGAAAACCATGAGACAAGAATTTACATAAGCTATTACACATGAGTAAAGATGCATGCACTAACATAGTCTTACATTCTCCACCCTGTCTCTTTCCATTGATCTATCTATCTCTCTCCTCTTTACTCCCTCATCTCACTTCCCACTGTCTTTCTCTGTCTTTTTTCCCACCTCTCCCTCTCTCACTTCTCCCTTCTTTCCTCTCTCCCTCTCCCTCTTCTCCCTCCCTCATTCTTCCCCCTATCTCTCTTGTCCCTCTCCCTCACTAGCACAGAACTCCACAGAATGGATTATTTGCGCCGCTGAGCTGATCTGTTAAGCTGTTTGTCAGTCGACAGCGTGCTTGAAATATTAATATATTGAAATGTGTAAATCTTTAACCCTTGAGAAGTTGCTGCTCTCTAAATGCTGGCTAGCTTCACCTCACCTGCTCAGTATTATGTGTTTATTAACTTAAACGTAGAAATTATCACTGAACATTAAAAATATCATGGTTTCTGCAACCAACATCAGTGTGTGTGAGTGAGTTATTTGTTGCTCTCAAAGCAATGCTGGTATAAAACAGGAATATAGAGCCCTTCATAGAAGCAGTGACCTGCTTTTTCCAGCAGCCTTGCACCTGAAACCTGGTGAAACAACCTGGCTTTAACATGGAGGACTATGAGGGGAAACAGCCTGGCTTTAACATTGGAGTCTATCAGGGGAAACAGCCTGGCTTTAACATTGGAGTCTATCGGGGGAAACAGCCTGGCTTTAACATTGGGGTCTATGAGGGGAAACAGCCTGGCTTTAACATTGGGGTCTATGAGGGGAAACAGCCTGGGGACAGACAGACAGACACGGGCGGGTAAGCAGACAGACAGACAGGCAGACAGACAGACAGACGGCTCCACTACAGGGATATGCAGCCTCAGCATGGGGGGTGGGTGTAATGAGAGGTAAGAAAATTATTTTTTTTCCATTGTGCAATGTCTCAATCTTACCAGCAGGTGGAGACAGTTGATATTTCTCTCTCCTGCTCTCTCCCCCTCCCTCCCTCCTCCCTCTGTCTCGCCTTGCCTCCCTTTTGCTCCCTCTCCCTCTCTCTCGCTCTCTCTCTCTCTCTCCCTTGCTCTCGCTCTCTCTCTCTCTCTCTCCCTTGCTCTCTCTCTCAGAATGGATTGGGTTACAGACCTTGAAAGACCTGGAGTCGTCTTTTGTGCTGTTGCCTTGGAAACGCCACTTGAGAGTGAAGGAGGGAGAGGGAGAGAGGGGAGGGAGAGGAGAGCAGAGGAGGGAGGCGGAGAGGAGAAGAGAGGGGAATCGTGCTGTAAACATGACACTGTAAAAATGCAGAATTCTTTATGAGTTTAAAGATAATGAGTCTGTGTGTGTGTGTGTGTGTGTGTATGATTCAGTTTGTCACTGTGTGTGTGTGTGCTTCAGTTTGTCACTGTGTGTGTGTGTGTATGATTCAGTTTGTCACTGTGTGTGTGTGTGTGTGTGTGTATGATTTAGTTTGTCACTGTGTGTATGTGTGTGTGTGTGTGTATGATTCAGTTTGTCACTGTGTGTGTGTGTGATTCAGTTTGTCACTGTGTGTGTGTGTGCTTCAGTTTGTCACTGTGTGTGTGTGTGTATGATTCAGTTTGTCACTGTGTGTGTGTGTGTGTGTGTGTATGATTTAGTTTGTCACTGTGTGTATGTGTGTGTGTGTGTGTATGATTCAGTTTGTCACTGTGTGTGTGTGATTCAGTTTGTCACTGTGTGTGTGTGTATGCTTCAGTTTGTTACTGTGTGTGTGTGTGTGTGATTCAGTTTGTCACTGTGTATGTGTGTGTATGATTCAGTTTGTCACTGTGTGTGTGTGTGTGTGTGTGTGTGTGATTCAGTTTGTCACTATGTGTGTGTGTATGATTTAGTTTGTCACTGTGTGTATGTGTGTGTGTGTGTGTGATTCAGTTTGTCACTGTGTGTGTGTGTGCTTCAGTTTGTCACTGTGTGTGTGTGTGTGATTCAGTTTGTCACTGTGTGTGTGTGTGTGTGTGTGTGATTTAGTTTGTCACTGTGTGTATGTGTGTGTGTGTGTATGATTCAGTTTGTCACTGTGTGTGTGTGTGATTCAGTTTGTCACTGTGTGTGTGTGTATGCTTCAGTTTGTTACTGTGTGTGTGTGTGTGTATGATTCAGTTTGTCACTGTGTATGTGTGTATGATTCAGTTTGTCACTGTGTGTGTGTGTGTGTGTGTGTGTGTGATTCAGTTTGTCACTATGTGTGTGTGTATGATTTAGTTTGTCACTGTGTGTGTGTGTATGTGTGTGTGTGTGTTTGTGTGTGTGACTGTGCATGATTCAGTTTGTCACTGTGTGTGTGTGTATGATTCAGTTTGTCACTGTGTGTGTGTGTATGATTCAGTTTGTCACTGTGTGTGTGTGTGTGTGTGTGTGTGCATGATTCAGTTTGTCACTGTGTGTGTGTGTGTATGATTCAGTTTGTCACTGTGTGTGTGTGTATGATTCATTTTGTCACTGTGTGTGTGTATGATTCAGTTTGTCACTGTGTGTGTGCATGTGTGCGTGTGTGTGTGTGTGTGTGTGTGTGTGCACCATTGTGTCTTTATTGTGTGTACCTCACCTGAAGATTTTGTTTATAGATTTCTTGGATTGGAATTAAGAATTAGAAGCTACTATAATATAATGTAAAGAAAGAAACACATTTCTTTGATTGATCTGTTCAACCCTGTCCTATCCTACTCTATTGGGCTCACAGAGTGACTCACATGTTGTGGCGAGCAGATTTGGGGGGGTGGGGGCTTGTGTCTCTACTCCCTCCCTCCCTCTAAGGGGAATGGAAACAAACTGGACTGCCAACAAGGTCAACCAACTTTCTACCATGGCAGACCAGACAGACAGACAGACAGCGGGTCTACAATGTCAGTGCAATAATGGTTGTGTATGATGCTGTGGGGCAACAGTAGCACAGGTACAGGGCAGCCACAATGGGAGCTCTGAATGGCACTTTCCACTTCATGCTGATGAGGGGCACAGTGAAGAGGCTGGTGCGGGGGGATGGATTTTAAGGGCTGCCACTTTAAGAAAGAGCACACGAAGAGGGAGGGACACCAAGATGCCAGCATCCATTTTCCCCTCCAGTAGAACAGACTTGAACCTTGTTTCTAAACAGTAGTGTGCAAATGTATGAGAACACCTCAGGACCTGCCATTTACATTATATATATATATATATATATATATATATATATATATATATATATATATATAGTTTCTCTGGAAGCCATTTTTGGTTTGGTTTGTATATAAGTATTCCTCTATACTGAACCACAGATTCTTGGTTCCAAACGGATCCATTTGGGTTCTATAATTATCTGGGATTCTGAGTTACACAGCAAGCATTAAATAAATACGTGTGTGTCAGTGCCTGCCTGTGTAAACAGCTATAATTAATGAAGGGGTCATTTTACCTTTCAAGTAAGCACTTTTTAGAAAACTGCAAATACTATAGTCTACTGCAAATCGCATTTCATGTGAACACAAATTGCATGTCTAGATTCCTGAAAATAAAAACAAAACTGGAAGGAAAGAAACAAAAAAGAAAGAATGCTTGCTTCTTCTCCCCCACTCCCTTCCTCTCTCTGCCCACCCCCCGTTCCTCTCTCTCCCTCTCCTAATCGCTAGGCCTCTTCGTACTCCAATAGGAGCTATGCAAATTCTGCGTGAGAGAGAGAGAGAGAGAGAGAGAGAGAGAGAGAGAGAGAGAGAGAGAGAGCAGGAAAAACAGAACAGAAAAAATTACAACCCTCGTAAAATAACGTGCCTTTTTTGCTACTGATAGTGCAACAGTAGGCTATATGTGGACGTCGATTAGCAATAAAGGAAAATGCGTTTTTATTAACGCTTTGTGCAATTAAACCATACGGAACGTTTTGGATGGATGTGTGTGTGTTTTTTAAATGCAAAATCGTGTGTGGAGAGTGAGAGAGAGAGAGAGAGAGAGAGAGAGAGAGAGAGAGAGAGAGAGAGGGAGAGAGAGAGACAGAGAAAGGCAGCGACCCTGTGTTGCGCTGGACAAATATAGGTAGGTAGAGATACTGTAACGCGTTTTTTCTTCCTTCGTTCTTTCTTTCCATTTCGAACTGTCTGTCTGTCTGAATCTTAAACCACATACTCTCTAGAAATATATGAAATTCATACTGTATCGCAGTGCTTATATAAAATACTAGACATGTTGGTGTTGTATTGTATTTCAAGGGTTATCCTATTAGCATCGTACATGTATGTTTCGCTATTGTTATGCAAACAGATGCATATCCATCGATATATATATATATATATATATATATATATATATATATATATATATATATATATAAGCATACATGGTGCAAGGGTGTAATAATGTCATGTATACGTGCTATAATGCGATCTTCTGTCATGCAAAATGTGAAATATATATATATATATATATATATATATATATATATATATATATGTGCTAGGGTTGTATATGTTTTGTTAAGTGTGGATAGTAACACACACAGTCTGCATGCATTGCGCATGTAGAGTGTACAGTATATACGATACTGTGTACAGTACCGGTTGGTTTATCGCGATTGTATACAGTACTGGTAAGCCTGTAAGTAGAGATATATTGTTCTCCTGCTCATGTGATGGAGACGTTTCCTGCCATTTCCAGGTTAATAATATGCAAATAAAAGTAAAATATTTATAAACATGAAATAAATAAATAAATAAATAAATAAAATGACATGGACAGGTTGTTTGCATGTTTTCCATATCTGTCCCGGTAGCGCAGTTTGTGTGCAATTAACACTTCATGAGCTGTGGAAGGAGCGCCAGCCCAAGCCATTGGATTCCATTCTCTTACCTCACCTCATTGGCACTGACAGTATCAGCACTGCACCCCTTCTCTTCTGCTGAAGAGCTTGTTTCTTTGTTTGCATTTTGCTCTTCAGTGTGGAATATGCAGAGATCTCAAACAGGCTGTAGGAGGTATGAAATCACTGCCTGCGCTGCAGCCCACTTTAACTAAACCTGCAGGCACAGGAAGTGATAGGGTACCAGGAGGAAATCGTTTCATTCACTAACAGTGTCAGTCATGAGCTAGGTACCACTGACTGAGTGTATAGTGTGTATAGTGTGTATAGTGTATACTGTGTATAGTGTATAGTGTATAGTGTGTATAGTGTGTATAGTGTATAGTGTGTATAGTGTATAGTGTGTATAGTGTATAGTGTATAGAGTGTATAGTGTGTATAGTGTATATAGTGTATAGTGTGTATAGTGTATAGTGTGTATAGTGTGTATAGTGTATAGTGTATATAGTGTGTATAGTGTATAGTGTGTATAGTCTGTATAGTGTGTATAGTGTATAGTGTGTATAGTGTGTATAGTGTGTATAGTGTATAGTGTGTATAGTGTGTATAGTGTATAGTGTGTATAGTCTGTATAGTGTATAGTGTATAGTGTATATAGTGTATAGTGTGTATAGTGTGTATAGTGTGTATAGTGTATAGTGTATAGTGTATAGAGTGTATAGTATGTATAGTGTATATAGTGTATAGTGTGTATAGTGTATAGTGTATAGTGTGTATAGTGTGTATAGTGTATAGTGTGTATATATAGTGTATATTGTATATAGTGTATAGTGTATATAGTGTATAGTGTATAGTGTGTATAGTGTGTATAGTGTATATAGTGTATAGTGTATAGTGTATATGTGTGTATAGTGTATAGTGTATATAGTGTATAGTGTATAGTGTATAGTGTGTATAGTGTATATAGTGTATAGTGTATAGTGTATAGTGTATAGTGTATAGTGTATATAGTGTATAGTGTATATAGTGTATAGTGTATAGTGTGTATAGTGTATAGTGTATATAGTGTATATAGTGTATAGTGTATAGTGTATAGTGTGTATAGTATAGTGTATAGTGTATAGTGTATAGTGTATAGTGTATATAGTGTATAGTGTGTATAGTGTGTATAGTGTATAGTGTGTATAGTGTATAGTGTGTATAGTGTATAGTATGTATAGTGTGTATAGTGTATATAGTGTATAGTGTATAGTGTATAGTGTGTATAGTGTATAGTGTATAGTGTATAGTGTATAGTGTGTATAGTGTGTATAGTGTGTATAGTGTGTATAGTGTGTATAGTGTATAGTGTATAGTGTATAGTGTATAGTGTGTATAGTGTATAGTGTATAGAGTGTATAGTGTGTATAGTGTGTTTAGTGTATAGTGTGTATAGTGTATAGTGTGTATAGTGTATAGTGTATATAGTGTATAGTGTATAGTGTATAGTGTGTATAGTGTATAATGTGTATAGTGTGTATAGTGTATAGTGTATATAGTGTATAGTGTGTATAGTGTATAGTGTATAGAGTGTATAGTGTATAGTGTATAGAGTGTATAGTGTATAGAGTGTATAGTGTGTATAGTGTATAGTGTATAGTGTGTATAGTGTGTATAGTGTATAGTGTGTATATTGTATATAGTGTATATAGTGTATAGTGTATAGTGTGTATAGTGTATAGTGTATAGTGTGTATAGTGTATATAGTGTATAGTGTATAGTGTGTATAGTGTATAATGTGTATAGTGTGTATAGTGTATAGTGTATAGTGTATATAGTGTATAGTGTGTATAGTGTATAGTGTATAGTGTATAGTGTATAGAGTGTATAGTGTGTATAGTGTGTATAGTGTGTTTAGTGTATAGTGTGTATAGTGTATAGTGTGTGTAGTGTATAGATTGTATAGTGTGTATAGTTTGTATAGTGTATATAGTGTATAGTGTGTATAGTGTATAGATTATAGTGTATAGTGTGTATAGTGTGTATAGTTTAAAGTGTATAGAGTGTATAGTGTATAGTGTGTATAGTCTGTATAGTGTGTATAGTGTGTATAGTGTATAGTGTGTATAGTGTGTATAGTGTATAGTGTATAGTGTGTATAGTGTATAGTGTGTATAGTGTGTATAGTGTGTATAGTGTATAGTGTGTATAGTGTGTATAGTGTATAGTGTGTATAGTGTGTATAGTGTGTATAGTGTATAGTGTGTATAGTGTATATTGTGTATAGTGTGTATAGTGTGTATAGTGTATATAGTGTATAGTGTGTATAGTGTATAGTGTGTATAGTGTGTATAGTGTATAGTGTGTATAGTGTATAGTTTGTATAGTGTAGTGTGTATAGTGTATAGTGTGTATAGTGTGTATAGTGTGTATAGTGTATAGTGTATAGTGTGTATAGTGTATAATGTGTATAGTGTGTATAGTGTATAGTGTGTATAGTGTATAGTGTGTATAGTGTGTATAGTGTATAGTGTATAGTGTGTATATTGTGTATAGTGTATATTTTGTATAGTGTGTATAGTGTATAGTGTGTATAGTGTGTATAGTGTGTATAGTGTATAGTGTGTATAGTGTGTTGCTAACCAAGTGATTTTGCTTGTTTATTTGTTTATTCAAACTACAGCTGGGTTCTTTGGCAGTTTGACAGATACGCTTTTCATTTAATATCTTGCAGATAAAAATCTCATTCGCCCAAAAATAAACACTGAATATGAGCTGCGTGTAAATAGGCTTGTTTGAGATGCATGACATAATTCCCAAATGCTGGTCTGCTTGACTCGGTCTCTTCTAGTTTCAATAATAACACTGATGAAGGCACTGGAGCCCAAACGCTGGTCTGCTTGACTGACAGGGGGTGCATATCCCAGCTGACGGGGATATAGTGGAGGCTGGCATACTTCAGTATGTCTCACTTCAAAGTTTCATCTAGAGAACCGGTCGTCCAATTGTGATGGAACTTGGTTAGGACATTCTTTTGTACAAGTTATTGGGAGTATCAGAATCTTCCCTTCCTGGGAGTGAAGACAAACAAAACACAGGAGAAGTGAACATCTGATCTGACCATTTTACTAGCGGAGCATCAGATAGTAGGCTGTTATTAACAATGCTTTAAAATCAAGTTCACCTTAAAGCAGCGCTAAACAAGTCTTTATCAAATCCTTTCTCTTGGCTCTTACTGGCCAGCCTTTAAAGGAGAGCTAACCAGGACATTAATTCAAGATACGCTAGAATTGCAAATACAAATGCAACAGCTTTATCCTGGTTCCTGTGCTGTAGGTCACATGGTCTGCAGCTTGACCTATAGAGTGAAGTACAGAGGAAGTGATGAGGAACCAGAAAGCAGCAGCAACTCTTCATCTATAGTGCTGTCCTTGACATACCTGCATATTCCACATAGAAGCATGCAGTGCAAAAAGGGCCAACACATCAGAGTGAAAGGAGAGGCTGTTATAATGTTGAAAGAGCTTATCAGAGGTAGAGAATGTGGATTCTTTAAAAAAAAAATACATTTCCCACAGTGCTGTTTACCAGCTCAACCCCCTGGAATGAGTGCATCCCTGAAGCAGAGGTTCATGGGAGATGCAGTTTCTCAAGTTTCTTTCTGATAGTTTTTGTGTTTTCCTCCCCTCAGATTGTGGATTCTGGCAGCTTGCACCAGTTTGACTAGGTGCTGTGATAATTGAATTGCATTGAATTTCTGAAGATTATCTCCCGAAGTTGGGAGAAAATGGACTACAAGTTTTGTGGATCATGAAAACTCGCAATAACAAAAATTCGGTATGTGAGGCATTTATTCACCTATAATAATGTACAGATTTACTAAGTGTGGATAGCGTGTTGTGATGAGAAGTGCGATCCGTTCATTCAGAGCAGGTTTAGCAGGGAGGCTGACAATGTGAGTAACCAACATAGACTTACCATGCTTACCTGCACTCTCTCTCACTGTCTCTCAGATGTCTGTGTGCAGTGATCTCTCTCGCTCGCTGTCTCTCTCTCTCAGATGCCTGTGTGCAGTGATCTGTCTCACTCGCTGTCTCTCTCTCTCAGATGTCTGTGCGCAGTGATCTGTCTCACTCTCTCAGATGTCTGTGTGCAGTGATCTGTCTCACTCTCAGATGTCTGTACACAGTGATCTGTCTCTCACTCTCAGATGTCTGTGTGCAGTGATCTCTCTCACTCGCTCTCACTCACTCTCAGATGTCTGTGTGCAGTGATCTCTCTCACTCGCTCTCACTCACTCTCAGATGTCTGTGTGCAGTGATCTCTCTCACTCGTTCTCACTCACTCTCAGATGTCTGTGTGCAGTGATCTCTCTCACTCACTCTCTCTCAGATGCCTGTGTGCAGTGATCTCTCTCACTCGCTCTCACTCACTCTCAGATGTCTGTGTGCAGTGATCTCTCTCACTCGCTCTCACTCTCTCAGATGTCTGTGTACAGTGATCTCTCTCACTCGCTCTCACTCACTCTCAGATGTCTGTGTGCAGTGATCTCTCTCACTCGCTCTCACTCTCTCAGATGTCTGTGTACAGTGATTTCTCTCACTCGCTGTCTCTCTCAGATGTCTGTGCAGTGATCTCTCTCACTCGATCTCACTCACTCTCAGATGTCTGTACAGTGATCTCTCTCACTCGCTCTCACTCACTCTCAGATGTCTGTGTGCAGTGGTCTCTCCCTCTCTCTCCCTCTCTCTCTCTGTCTCTCAGATGTCTGTGTGCAGTGATCTCTCTCACTCGCTCTCACTCTCTCAGATGTTTGTGTACAGTGATCTCTCTCACTCGCTCTCACTCACTCTCAGATGTCTGTGTGCAGTGGTCTCTCTCCCTCTCTCTCTCTCCCTCTCTCTCTCTCTCTCTCTGTCTGTCAGATGTCTGTGTGCAGTGATCTCTGTCACTCGCTCTCACTCTGATGTCTGTGCGCAGTGATCTCTCTCTCTCTGAGGATTGTGGGAGGGGCCTGCTGCAAGCAGGGTTTGTGAGCTGTGCGAGAACGGTGGTGAGCTGTATCACCATTTATTTATATATTTATATATTTATTTATTATATATTTATTAAACGTTTTTAAAAGTATTTTTCTTATCTTAGTACTTTTTAAATGTGTTAGCCAGTGGGCTCCTACTCCAGTGGGTTGGGGGTGCTTACTAGGTGCCACGGCTTTAAAGTTTTTTCAGAAAATAATGATTGTGTTGAAGATGTGCTGCTTGCCGTGGGGCGGGTTGTTGGGTTTGATAAAATCAAATCCGCCATGCGGATGAACAAAGCCATAGCTGTTTTCCTTAACAGTGAAAATCTGGTAAACAAGATAGTGGAGAGGGGTTTGTGTTGAAAGGTTCTTTGATTACCGTTACATCGTTGTCAACGCCTCTAACAAAGGTGATATTATCTCACATTCCACCTTTTATTAGTAGTACGGTAATTGAAAGAGAACTTTCTCGATACGGGAAAATAATGTCCCCAATAAAGATGATTCCGCTCGGATGTAAAAATCCAGAAATTAAACATGTTGTGTCGTTCAGGCAACAAGTATTTGTGTTACTTGATAACCCAGACAAAAGCTTAGCTGTAGCTTGGCTGTTTAATGTAGAGGGCAAGGACTACATTGTTTTTGCCAGCACGGATGTTCTTAATGTTTTTCATGCGGGGAACAGGGGCACCTTAAACATGCTTGCCCCAAGCTGCAGGTTGGGACACGTAGTAGTAGCGGTAATGGGGATGCGGCCGGGGTTGCTGAGAGAACGGAGGTGGAGGAGCCAGCGAGATCTGAGCCGCTGCCCCAGAGAAAGAGAGCGGAGGTGCCGGTATCAGCACCGGGGGCTGCAGCGCCGGCCGACGCAGACAAAAGTGGGATGTACACTGAAGTCGTTGGGAAAAAATGGCTAAAGAAAACTCCTGCTGCTGCCGACCCAGTGGCGGGCGAGGAGGAGTCTGTGTGGGGCCCCGTCATGGTCTCTCATGACAGCGGTGGGCGAGGAGGAGTCTGTGTGGGGCCCCGTCACGGTCTCTCACGACAGCAGCGGGCAAGGAGGAGTCTGTGTGGGAGCTGAACGCTGGGGCCGATGGACAGGGGAAGGGCGGGTCTCAACCTGCAGTTCCTGTGTCTGAGGACCTGGTACTAGAAGGGAGTCGTGTTGGGGGGGTTACCGTTGGGGCTCAGGTGAGCATTGATGGCGATCCCCCCAGTGATGAGACTCCTCAGCCTGCGGGGTCGGTGGCGGAGATACCAGCGGCTGAGGGGGATCTGGCGGCTGATGGAGACCCCTTGGATATGGCGAGCGATGCGGGGGATGGATCGTTGGGATCGGGAGAGGAAGGAGTGCTCTCCGATGCATCACAGTTCTCTGACATCTCGGCCAGCCAAAAACTACACATTTAAAGAGATTAGCGACTTTCTTCAGAAAACAAAAAACAAGAGGCGAGTAAACATGAATTCCTACTTCCCAGATACTCGTTTTATGTTCTGCAGTTACGGTGCTAAGGAAGTCGACTTTGGCTGAGTTTGAACAGAAAAAAAGATACAGACTTAGAAAATATGTCAGTTCAGTTAGAAAAATGTTAGCCACGCCTAAACCAATTTAATGGCTATTTTTATTAAGACATTTTTTGTTTTAACATGTTTGTTATTGAGCAATCTTTTTTCATGGAGAAAATTAATTTAAGCTCTTTTAATTTGAACGGGTGCAGAGATTTTAATAAAAGAGCAGTTATTTGAATTTTTAAATAGCAAACATTCGAATGTGATTTTATTGCAGTAGACTCAGACAGCACTAACCAGTCTCACTGGCAGTCTAAGTGGAGAGGCGACTGTATTTTAAGTCACTGTTCTAATTTTAGTGCTGGGGTTGCTCTTGTATTTTCTCCAGGATTTGGTGGAGAGATTTTAAATATAGAAGAGATTGTTCAGGGTAGACTTTTAAAAGTCCAGATAAAACACGCTGGTATTTGTATTGATTTTTTAAAATATTTATGAACCTAATATTGGAGAAGAGAGGATTTTATTCTTTAAAAAGCTCAGTCAGGTACTGGGGGGGTGTAATACTGCAGGAGAGGGCAGCTCCTGGGCAGCCTGCTGGAGAGGAAGGTGAAGGGCTCTCTGCTCAGAGCCCGCTTCACTGAACTTAAAGATAGGGACGTCCCCACAGCCTTCTTCTTCGGCCTGGAGAGGAAGACAGCGGAGCGCAAGGCAATGTGCTGTCTGAGGCTGCCCTGGGGGAGAGAGGTCTCCAGCCCTGCGGAGCTCAGGCGTGTTGCAGTGAGCTTTTATACAGATCTCTACAAGGCTGAGGGCTGTGACCCGGGAGAGATAGAGCGGCTTCTCCAGGGTCTCCCCAGCCTGGACAAGGAGGAGAGCAGCGGACAAAGGCTCCCAGACTGGATGGACTGCCTGCAGATTTCTATAAAAGACTCTGGAGCTGTGTTGGTGAGGACCTGTACTAGGTCCTGCAGGAATATGTCCGGGGATGGAGAGCTGCCGCTGAGCTGCCGCAGGGCAGTGATAACACAAGAAAGCAGACCTCTGTAACATCAAGAACTGGCGTCCTGTCTCCTTGCTGTGCTCCGATTACAAACTGCTTTCCAAGGCTCTCGCTAATCATTTAAAGACCAGCATTGGATCAATAGTGCACATGGACCAGTCATCCTGTGTGCCTGAAAGATTAATTTTTGATAATTTGTTTTTATTAAGAGACCTTTTTAATATGTCTAAAGTTTTTGAGGTTGATTTTGGTTTGGTTTCGCTTGACCAGGAAAAAGCTTTTGAGAGAGTTGACCATGAGTATCTGTTTCGTGTTTTAAAAGCTTTTGGTTTCAGCCCTGTTTTTATTTCTTTTATAAGACTCCTTTGTCGCAATGTTTTTAGTGTTGCAGAGCTGGCAGTGGCTCCCCTCACGGCTCCCCTTCAGGGGCAGGGTCCTTATCATTAACAATCTAGTTGCCTCCATGCTCTGGCATAAGCTTGTGTGCTTGGACCCTCCCCTGGGTTTGTTAAACGAGATACAGAAATGTTTGGTACAGTTTTTCTGGAGCGGGCATCACTGGCTGTGCCCGGCTGTCCTGTATCTCCCCCGTGAGGAGGGAGGGCAGGGGCTCATTGATATCCCCAGCAGGATGGCATTTAGACTGCAGGCTGCACAGAGGCTGCTGTATGCCCCACAGCTGAGCTGGAGAAACCTAGCCTTCTGTTTATTGCAGAGAGCAGGCAGGCTGAGTTTCGATAGGTAGTTATTTTTTAATATATCCTGATCGTTTTAATGATGCAGGGTTGGAGGGTTTTTATAAGAATATGATGAACGCATGGAGTCTTTTAAAAATCACGAGATCGGAAGAATCACAGAGCACACAGTGGGTTTTTGAAGAGCCCCTGTTTTTTAACCCCATTTTTAAATGTGAGTTTCTTAGCTCCGTTTTCTTATCCGCTGTGTTTTATACATTGGTTTTACTAAATTGGGGCATTTAATTGGTTTTAACCTTTTTAATTGGAAAGCCAGCAGGGTTTTATCCCCTGCACTGAATATTAGATCCGAGTGTTTCCTGGAGAAGGTGATGGGTGATCTCCAGGCATCCCTCTGTCCGGCACTCTCCCAGTTCCTCAGCAGGTTTCTGGAGGCGCGTGTGGCTCCAGAGCAGGAACCCCTGTTCCCCGCAGTGCTGGTCTCCCCTTCAGTGACAGTGGAGGAGGAAGAGGAGCAGGCTGGCACGCTGCTCTCGCTGAGGAAAGTCACTGAGGTGGCTTATCACACAATCGAGAAGAAGACACTGTATGAAATCTGTGTGAAAACCAGACATTTTAATAAATTGAAAGATCTGGTGGACACAAAGTGCAGGGCTCACCTCGGAGTCCCTGACAATGAAGCTCCTGTCTGGAGGGTGCTGTATAAGCTTCCCCTGCCCAAGCACTCCGGAAACTTTCGATGGCATTTTTGCCACAAACCGGTACCTGAGCCGAGTGGAGCCGGGGGTCAGTGTCCAGTGCCCCTTCTGTCCCGCGGCGGAGTTCATTTTCCACCTGTTTGTGGATTGCCTTTGGCTGCAGCCCTTCTTTCTGTTTTTAGAGAACCTGCTGGCTTCCTTGGGAGTTACTTTTACTAAGCATATTTTTGTTTTTAGTATAAGGTACAGTTTTGCATCGAGGGATAGATGCTCAGTGATTAACTTTGTCCTTGGTCAGGAGAAATTAGGTATTTTAAAATCCTGAAAAATTGAGATTTTAGCCAATGGTTTTATAAATCCTATCAGTATTTTTAGGATCCTGGTGGTCTCTAGGATCAAGGTGCTTATTTTAAAATGGTGCATGACCTGGTGTGTGCCATGAGTGAGGAGTTGCAGCTTGCTCTGCTCATATGAGAAACACTCTCTGAAAGACTGAGATCCCATTGAACTGGAAATTTTGAAACTGGACTGAGAGACGTTGGATCTGTGATGTTATTTTGCACCGGTGTTTGTTTTTTTTTAAAGTGTCTTTGTAAGTTTTATATTATATTCTAATTTATAGAATAAAGGGATTTAAAAGTCAGAGTCTCTCTATCAGATATCTGTGCACAGTGATCTCTCTCACTTGCTGTCTCAGATGCCTGTGTGCAGTGATCTCTCTCCCTCTCTCTCTGTCTCTCAGATGTCTGTGTGCAGTGGTTTCTCTCACTCGCTGTCTCTCTCTCTCAGATGCCTGTGTGCAGTGATCTCTCTCCCTCTCTCTCTGTCTCTCAGATGTCTGTGTGCAGTGGTCTCTCTCACTCGCTGTCTCTCTCTCTCAGATGCCTGTGTGCAGTGATCTCTCTCACTCGCTGTCTCTCTCTCTCTCAGATGTCTGTGTGTAGTGATCTCTCTCACTCGCTGTCTATCTCTCTCTCAGATGTCTGTGCGCAGTGGTCGACGGAAGGAAGTTCCCAGGCTGGCAGAGCAGCAGAAAGGGGTGCGAGTCCACACATCGCCACTGGGGGGCGGTCACAACAGCGGCAGCAGCACCTCCAGCTCAGAGAGCAGAGCACTGGTAAGAGATCATGTCTTTACAATCCATTCTCTTACCTCTTATTAGCTTTATTAACATTATCACTGCCCCCTTTAAAGAGCAGTAGGAGGGGATATACTTTGTTATTAATGGATATTTTTTCACATGCAGTCAAGCTTGGTTAACTCAACACCCCACGGGGATGCCATTTAGTGTAAACTTATCCAAAGTGTCGAGTAAACCACGGGTGCACATGAGCCATGGCATTAACATGCATATGAGTAACAGAACTCTCATGTTTACAGTATTTACAAGTTTATTTTTATTTAAATGTCTTTATGAAAATGGTTGAAAGAACTGCAGTGAATGAATGAGTTACAGTATACAGTACTGTACAAACTCGGTACAACTCGTATCGTTTGATTGAAATTAAGAATTCAGAAAATAACTACAGCGTTATTTTTACGAAAACAATCCAACCACAAACTGCACAAACTGTTGACTATACTTTTATGTATTGGCTTGTACTGTCTAATTTGACGGCTTAAATAGCAAAAGTTAACAAATGTACATTATACAGAATTAACTCGGTGAACAAAACGGTGTGGTCCGGTGGTTAAAGAAAAGGGCTTGTAACCAGGAGGTCTCCGGTTCAAATCCCGGCTCACTCACTGACTCACTGTGTGACCCTGAGCAAGTCACTTAACCTCCTTGTGCTCCGTCTTTCGGGTGAGATGTTGCTGTAAGTGACTCTGCAGCTGATGCATAGTTCACACACCCTAGTCTCTGTAAGTCGCCTTGGAGAAAGATGTCTGCTAAATAAACAAATAATAACAAAAACAATAATAAACAACTTGCAGTTTCACACAGAAATCAGACATTGTCGATTGTTTTGCATGCAAAAACACACACTTTAAAAGTTCTGCTGACAAGCTTGTATCCTGAATAACCTGAGCTTGAAGCAAATTGAATGAAATCCATTATGAACTGACACTGTAACCAGTTGCACTTGGTAGTTGCAAATGAATGAATGAACGCTCCGTTTTCAGTCACGTGAAACTTTGGTATCGGTACTAAGTGTTGAGTTACGAGTAAAAAATTAAGAGGCAGGATGCATATAACCCTAACCCTAACCCTAACTGTTTTTGAGTTAACCGAGGTTGACTGTATTTGTTTTAAACAATTTAATTGTTTTAAATATGTGTTTATTTAAATGACATAATAATGAGGCCCCTCCTCTCACTGTGTTTCAGAGAGAGGCTGCAGAGGGCGTGTCGGGTGGGCGTGTCAGCAGGCGTCAGAGAGGCCGTGATTTGTCAGAGAGTGAAGGGGAGGGGCCTGGAACGCTGACAAAAAGACAGAGACTACAGGTGAGGAAGTCTATCTGTCCATGTGTGTGTCTTTCTCTGAATGTGTGCACTGCACCACTAAGCTTCAATACACACTTATATTATATATAAAGGTTATATGGAGCTTGAAACTCAGGGGGACTGTCTGAATCATTGTTGGTGTCACTGCTGTATAATATATAAAACTATGGAGATTGAAACTCGGGGACTGTCTGAATCATTGTTGGTGTCACTGCTGTATAATATATAAAACTATGGCGATTGAAACTCAGGGGGACTGTCTGAATCATTGTTGGTGTCACTGCTGTATAATATATAAAACTATGGAGATTGAAACTCGGGGACTGTCTGAATCATTGTTGGTGTCACTGCTGTATAATATATAAAACTATGGAGATTGAAACTCGGGGACTGTCTGAATCATTGTTGGTGTCACTGCTGTATAATATATAAAACTATGGAGATTGAAACTCAGGGGAACTGTCTGAATCATTGTTGGTGTCACTGCTGTATAATATATAAAACTATGGAGATTGAAACTCAGGGGGACTGTCTGAATCATTGTTGGTGTCACTGCTGTATAATATATAAAACTATGGAGATTGAAACTCAGGGGAACTGTCTGAATCATTGTTGGTGTCACTGCTGTATAATATATAAAACTATGGAGATTGAAACTCAGGGGAACTGTCTGAATCATTGTTGGTGTCACTGCTGTGTCATAGATAAATATTTTCCATATTTTTTTAGGATGGCTCCTCCCCATGCCCAGTCTCATTGGACGTTGGCCTTGACAACCGCCGCGGCAACACTGATGACAGAGCGAGGCGTGGCAGGGGGCGTGGCCTAGTCAGGACGAGGTGTGGCCTCGATGATGTCACGTTGGAGACTAGTGACAACGATGATGATGACGATGATAACCAATCGAACGCCAGCCTCAGCAGCCTGGCCAGTAGCAGCTGCAGCAGTGGGAGGGACATCGACCAGGACAATCGCAGCTCCTCCCCCAGCCTCTCCGCCTCCCCCATGGGGAGCCTGGACTCTGACTCAGACTCGAACTCCCAGGCAGCCCCCCCGGCTCTCCACTCCCCCAAACCAGAGGCCAGCAGACAGCCAACAAACTCCATCCGGGGCACCAATCAAACAGTGACCCCCATATCACAGGCTGCTAATGACTCCCCCAAGCAAAAACAGACTCTAACCAAGGGCGATATTAATAACAATAATACCAATAATAACTTCTCTCCCCCTCCTGCTTTCCTCCAGGCCTCTCAGTCCATCCTCCCCCCTCCCCCTGCACTCAAACCACTCCCCTTCTGCTCTGCCCCGCTCCCTCCCTCCCAGCATCCCTCAGCGGACAAACCGGAAAGGATGAGCACCTCCCCTGCCCCCCACGTCAGTCTGCAGATCCCTCTTCATAGCACTGCCTTGCTGAAGTACCCGTCCCTCTCTCCCCAGGGAGGATGGGGTGCTGGCAGTAACCCCAGCCTGGGACCCTGGGGATCCTCTCCTTCTCCTGCTGTATCCCAGAGTGGATTCCCCAGGTACGGGATACCCCACCTTAATTACCAGCAAGCTCCTAAACAGCCCCCCACATTCCCGCCCCCTCTTCCTCCTCATGCCCCTGGCAGAGACTGCAGCTCTGGGCACTTAGCCCCGCTGGCGACAGTGGCCCACAGCACTGGCAGGACCTTCTCCAGCTCCAGTGCCGGGGTGCAAGGCAGGGAGTTTGCCAGCTCTGCCCCCCAGGTCCTTCAGCCCAGAGATTTTGCTGCTTCAGGTTCTTCTTCTAGCGTGCAAAGTCGTGGGTTTAATCCTCTGTCTCAAAATCGTGAGTTTACCTCTCCAAGCGCCCAGACGCAGCAGCAAAGCAGAGATTACAAAAACACACAGCCCAGCAGGGAGTTTGCTAGTTTAGGGTCCCAGTCGCAGGGGCGCGAGTACAGCAGTCTCACTGCCCCTGGACCAAACAGGGAGTTCCCTTCTCCCAGCACCCTGACGCAAAAGCAACAAGGCAGAGAATACGCGAACGCACAGCCCGGCAGGGAGTTAGGAAATCCAAGCGTTCAGTCCCAAGGTCGTGAGTACCCAAGCCTGACCTCCCCCCCCGTCCCACCCAGAGATGCTCATTCCCAGCAGCAACAGAACAGAGAATACACAAACCCAAATGCAAACGCACCAGCCAGGGACTTTTCAAGTACTAACCCCCAGTCTCAAAGCCGTGAGTTCACGAATCTGACTTCCCCAGTTGCACACAGAGACTTCCCTTCTCCAAGCGCTCTGACGCAGCAGCAGAATAAAGATTACACAAATCCCAGCACAGCTGCACAAGCCAGAGAGTTTGCTGGTTCGCAGCGGAGTGAGTACCCTGGTTTGGCGGGCCAGGTCTTAAGCAGGGACTTTGCCCATGCGGGCCCTGCAACGCAGCCAGGCAGGGAATTCACAGGGTTCAGCTCTCAGAACAGGGACCTCACTAACCCACAGCTGCCAAGAGACTACCCCAAGAATCGGGAAGTTTCAAATCCCACTTCCCAAACTCAAGCAAGGGATTTTCCCAGCCTAAACCCCAGTCACACCTCTCAAACTGCACGAGAGTTTCCAAATCCCAGTGCGAGGGCCGTGTCAGACTCTGGCTCTCAGTCGTTCAGTAATACCAGCGCTCAGCCACAGGGCCGCGAGTTTACCGCCAATCCTTTGGCGCCAAGCCGTGATTTCCCCAGCCCTGTCGGCCCCTCACAGCGGGACTTTGTGAGCCAGCAAACTCGAGAGTTCCCCAACTCGAACCCCAATCCAGGCCTCCTGTCCCCCCAGACACCCAACAGAGACTTTGCTAACCTGGCCGTCCACACTGTAGAGTTCTCCAGTGCTCAGGCTGCCCAGAGCTTCAACCCCCCCTCTACGAGCAGCGAGTTCCCCAGCCTGCCCCCCACCCAGAACAGAGACAATCCCAGCGCACTAAACCAGGATTTCACAGGACTGGCGAGAGATTATTCCAGTTTCACTTCGGCTCAGAACCGAGAATTCCCAAATCCCAAACAGTCCCACAACCAGGATTATCCAGTTCCCAGTTCCCAGCCTGCTCCAGCACTGCAGCCCTCCCCCCCCAGTCACACTCCCCCAGCCTCCCAGCGCTCCTCAGCATTCCCTCCCTCTCTGACCTCCAACCCCTCCCCTTCTCCTTCCTCATCCTCCAGCTCCCTCACTCCCATTGGCCAGTACCGGCCCAGCCCTGCCCAGCTCTCATCCAATCAGAATACGCCAGTAGTCGTGATTGGTGATGATGAAAGAGATGTGATAGTGGGAGGAGTTTTCACACCAGTTGACCACACCTCCCAAAACACACCCCCTACTGCTTCTACTACTTCCTGTCCGGAAGACCATCCCCCTCCTCCTTCTGTTCCTATCAATCACCCTCAAGCTTTCCCTCAAGTCCCCCCCTATCGTTACCCATCATCCTCCTCTTCTGCGTCAGTTCCTGGTTCCCCAGCTACCCACAATCCCCTGCTCCCTCCTCCTGCTCCCCCGACACTTCCTCTCTCTGGCAATGCTTCACCCCCGAACTACAAGCCTGAGTACAGGACCGCCCCCTTTCCACCAAGCCCCTCCTCCCCTCCGAGCCACGTCCCTCCTGCTCTAAACCCCTCCCCCAGCTCTGTTAGCCAAATCCCCTTCCACTCTACAACATCCCCTAGCACAGTTAATAATAGCAATATTAATTCAGCAGTGCCATCTTTAAACCCCTGCCCTAGATTCCACTCCCCCACCCCCTCTACAAACTCCACCCCTCCCAGTTTGAACCTCACTCCCTTTCATTCTAACAGTAATAATACTGTCTCTAAGTCACTCCCACCTCTTAGTAACTCCACCAATGACCCCCCTGGCTCTGTCTCTGGTCACACCTCTCCGGCCGCTAGTCCCGCCTCCTCAGCTGCCTTCAGGGCCTCCAGCCCCACCAACCCTGTTTCTAGCCACGCCCCTCTGCCTGTCACATCTTCTGACTTGCTGCCCGGACTCCAGGCCACGCCCATCATCAAGCAGGAGCCAATGGATGAGGGAGTGGAGGAGCTAGAGAGCCCGCCTCCGGTACAGAGGAGCCCCTCCCCTGAGGCCAAGGTGGTCGACATTCCGATCCACGCCAGCCAATCAGCACGGTGAGTGTGAAGCCAGCAGGATGCACTGCTTCTGAGGTTAGAAATGGAGTCACAGGTCGACTCTGGCTCTCTGACCTGCCCTGTAACCTGAACCCCGCTGCTGTACATTCCTGATATAGCAGCACAACAGTGTAAAGCGCGTTTTTCATTCCTTTAATGAGCTGGTTCTACTACACATCAGCACCATCAGTATATTTGGAAAAGGCTAATACATTTCTATTTTACTACGCTGAATTCAAAACACCAGCTCGTTGAATTGAACAATTAGAATAAGGGTATGAGTTAAAAGATTGTACTTTTTCACATAGCTGTTCCCCAAAACAATTTTTTCTAACATTGCTAGTAAAATAATGAAAGCATAAAAAATGATTATTTCCCTGCATTTTAAGGGTCGCCCTATTATATTTTACATTTAAGATTAGTAATCCAAACACTGTTATTTCTAATCATTTAATATTCAGCAAACCATTATATTTAAGTAACTGGATTCAACTTTTTTCACATCTACACAGCTCATAAATATCAAAGTTTAAAGACATTAAATAAAGTTTGACTTGATGTGAAATATAGTTGATGTATTTTATGTAAACTTTTTAAGAAATATGAATAACACTCACTATGTAGCGTTACCCGGCTCGCATCCCGGTGTCATGCGGGTCGGCTATGAGATTTCACCCAGTTTTTTGAAGAAGCAGGGTCGACCTGGGTGACAGAAGCAAGTACACAATGCCTGTATCAATGCCCCGGAAGTATTAATGCTCACATGACCACCCTTTCATCTGCTTTGAATCTGTCTCTGCACTGGACTGGCGTCTCGTGAAATCCAGCTACAGCCAACCTCGCACAGCTTGTTACAGACGCTTCCATCCAAGCGTCTTGTGGATTGAATTGTCGGCCCAAATATTGATTCGAGCAAATGTCTCTTCATCGCTGCACACCATCCCTGCAGCAGTCTGGCTCATGGTGCGTCTCAATCAACAAACCGTGAATAAACAGAAATGGATCACAAGTTCCTTGCGGAAGTGAAATCTTCATGCAAGCATGGCTGTTTGTTGCTTCCTCAGCTTACAAGCTCCCATCATGCATTTTGTCTTGCTCGACCCAGGTAAAAGGGTGTCACCCGCATACTGAGGTGGGTCGTTGCTGATCCGGGTCGAGCTGGGGTCGACCCAGGTATGTGGTTTCACATTACGCGGGCTTGTGACTCGGGTAGGAGCACCAGTGTGAAAGGGACTTCAGTCCCTTTTGCTGCATGACTGTAAAATGACCAGTCACTACATCGGTACTACTGTAAAATGACCAGCCAGTACGTAGAAAATGCGTAGCTAATTTACATTTATTTAGAACACATTGTATTTTATGATTCTGATTGGTCCAAATCAATATGTGTACTAAATATTTGAAACGTGTACAAAACAGCGCGTTTTTGACCTGGATGGCTTTCCATACTGCGCTCCCGTGTGTGTTGCGTGTTCACAGGAAATGCAGAAAATTTGAAAAACAAATCATAGATAACAGGGTTCGATGCATTCCATGTACCCCTCTTCACCATCTTCAAAAATATGTAAATGGATGCGCGTTATACTCTGAAAACTATGGTAATTCTCTCCCCACAGCCTGTTCTGTGCCAGCATTCAGCACTGCACCAGTTAGAGGAGCCCAGTGTGGACACACCCCAGGCCAGGGCAAGCCAGCCCTGCAGATCAGTGACCTGGTGCTGTGAGTGAGTGAGTAAGCACTGTCCTGTCTTTTCAGGTTTCACAAGGTGCTGGATCGCGGATACAACTCGTGCTCCCGCAGCGATCTCTACTTCGTGCCTCTCGACGGCTCCAAACTGTGGAAGAAACGGAGCGATGTGGTGGAGAGGGCGAGGAGAGAGGTGGAGCAGAGAGCGAGGGATGAGAAAGAGAGGGAGCGTGAGAGGGAGCGCGAGAGAGAGCGGGGGAGGGAGCGCGAGAGGGAGAGGGACATCGACAGATCCATTCAGGTGAGTTCACAAGAACAAGAACACAAAATCATTTTTAAAGCTGTGAAACATTTTGAGAATACTTCATGTCTCCCCTGTCTAATACCCTGTGTGTGTTCTGTGTGAGTATCCCATGCTGTTCTGCTCAGTTCATTATTCACCAGACACACTAAACTAATGTCCTGTTTATCAACCACGGGTAGCTGCTTCTGGAAAGACTCCTCAAAGCTGAATTGATAAAGTGAAGTGGGAACGGAAATGACAACTTTATACCACCTCAGAAATCAGTCTAGCTAGAGATAGAGACTCATACAGAACACACAGAGCTAGATATGAAACTGGTAAGGGACACATTCAGATGGAAGACCCACTTGTATGCAGGTATTTAGAGTTTTTTTTTTTTTTTATAAGCCCCATATAATAATATGTTCATTATACAGGGTGAATCATATTCACCCTTCATGGGTGCACTAGTGGCACATATCCACCAGATGGCTTTCTTACCAGATTCAACATAATCTGATACTATTGGACTTAATATTGCATCTCAATGATTTGATCATTAACCATCACACTGTAGATTCACACTCTCTGTGCAGCAGGTATTAGGACCCCATCATTTTGCATTTTTGTTGTAAATTTGCTGTTGTTTAATTATTTGTTTATTTGTTTGCTCCTCACAGAAGGACAGTCGGACGGCCCCAGGCCTGCTCCCCTTCTCAACCCCTCACCCCGCCCCTGCAGCCCAGCCCAGTTCAGCCCTTCCTATCCTGGTGGAGCACACCCAGTCCAGCATGGCATGCAGCCCCAGCTCAGGCTCTGCCCTGCTGCTGCCTCCTCCTCCCCACCACCTGTCCCGGGGGGCGATGGAGCAGCTCTGCCCCGTGTCTCAAGGCTCCGTGGCAGCGGTGCCCCCCTACCTGGGCCCGGACACGCCTGCCCTGCGCACGCTGAGCGAGTACGCCAGGCCTCACGTCATGTCGCCCCACCACCGCCCCCCTAGCCACCCCCACCACCCCTACTTCATGCCGCAGTTCCCCAATGCACACCCCGACGCGGCGGCCGCGATCCTGGGCTTCATCTATGGGGGTCTGGAGGGGCAGGTGCACCCCCTGGCGCGGGACCGAGTGAAGCCCGGGTTCGAGTTCAAGACGGAGAACTTCAGCGAGCTGGCGCACCTGAGCGCCCACGCCCACGCCCACGCCCACGCCCACCACCCCTCTCACTCGGGGCTGCTGCTCCCCGGGGACACCCTGTGCCCCCGCAGCCTGCCGCCTCACCACGCCTTCCTGCACCCCTCCTTCTCTCCTCTACACCCCCCGCCCTGCTCACACACACAGGCAGGGCCCCGAGACCCCCGAGAGCAGCCCCCAGCGCCCCCTCGAATAGGAGGGGAGTCTGAGAGGGGGGCGGCCCCTGGGGGGCAGGGGGCTCCTCTAGCTCAGGGGCCCCAGGGTCGAGTGGAGGGCTGCAGATGGTCAATGTGACTCCACACCATCACCAGCACTCCCACATCCACTCACACCTTCACCTGCACCAGCAGGACGCAGCACTGCACGCAGGTGAGAGAGCTGGGCGGGGTCATCTGGAGGGTTAAACATACTAATAGAGACTGAATACAGTGACCTTAACATAGACACTGAATACAGTGACTTTAACATATTCATATACACTGAATACAGTGACTTTAACATATTCATAGACACTGAATACAGTGATTTTACATGGCCACAGAGTCTTTCTCAGTGTCTCACTAACCCTAATACTTTATACCTCTGATTTTGTATATTATTATTATTATTATTATTATTATTATTATTATTATTATTATTATTATTACTGTGTTTACACTGGGAATTGTCATCTTTAACCAGTCAGGATAGAAATGACCACTAGAGAGAGCACTGGTCATATGTTTTATGACTTGCTGTTTGCAGTGGTGAGGAGACATCAAATTGGTGTTTTCAAAATCTGAGGTAAAAAAACAAGTCTATTTAAAATAAATGTTATCCTCTTGAGAATAGAGAAGCATCGCTCTGATTCCATGTCCTCATGGGTGTTCACAATAATTTCACAGGCTATGAAAATGTGTCCTGCAGATTGTTTTCAAGAAATAACCAAATAGCACCCCAGCACCACCACTAGCACCACGTCATTCTCAGTGTGCAATCTTTCTTTGTTCAGCATTGGATATGCTTGCACTGTGTCGGTTAATGCTTGCAGGGGAAAGCAGTGATTATGTCTTATATCACTTTACAATACCTTTGCACTTACCAGATGTGAAGGCAAAGCGTTCCTTTGCATCAACAGTTCTAATGTCACACACTTCCTGTGCCACTACCTCCAGTGTCTTCATTTAGCTTCTGTGTCTGCGAAACTCAATTTTGAACCCGGATCCGCAATGGATTCCCACACCTTGTTGATAGCGCTGGACTGGAAATCACCAGAACATTCGATGAAACCCTTCAGGAGCTCCTCTCGATGCTCGGAGGCGATATGAACTATCGGAATACTGACATTCCAGCGTGATGCTTCCCCTCTCGGAAGCCTCCTGCCTGCGATGGCACCCAGAACCCCAGTCCTGTTTGCAGAGCGTGAAAAGAATGCCGGAAAGCCAAATCACAAAATTCTCACTTGCGCAATTTTAGATACAGCTTGCTGCATGATTAGGTTCAGCTGGTAGGCAAAGCAATGAACAGAATGTGCATTGGGGTACCTGTCCCTTCCTTTCCTTTGCACCCTACCAGACTCTCACACTGGCACCATTGTAGCTTTGAGCAGTCAGTTTCTGTTTGTCACAGTGCTCAGAGAAAACAATTTGCAGTCAATCAAGCAAAGCTGTGGCAATTGATTCTGTAAAACCATAAAACCTTTCAGAACTTTGCCATTTCCAGCAATATACTGATAATACTGCTGCATCAGCTTGTACAGCCTTGTGTTCGGTGCTTCACACTGCTGGATAATGAGCTCCAGCCACACCAAGCATGCCACTGAGCAGCTCGTTCTGTACAGGGTTTAAGAACATAAGAAGAACATAAGAAAGTTTACAAACGAGAGGAGACCATTCAGTCCATCTTGCTCGTTTGGTTGTTAGTAGCTTATTGATCCCAGAATCTCATCAAGCAGCTTCTTGAAGGATCCCAGGGTGTCAGCTTCAACAACATTACTGGGGAGTTGGTTCCAGACCCTCACAATTCTCTGTGTAAAAAAGTGCCTCCTATCTTCTGTTCTGAATGCCCCTTTATCTAATCTCCATTTGTGACCCCTGGTCCTTGTTTCTTTTTCAGGTCAAAAAGTCCCTGGGTCGACATTGTCTATACCTTTTAGGATTTTGAATGTTTGAATCAGATCGCCGCGTAGTCTTCTTTGTTCAAGACTGAATAGATTCAATTCTTTTAGCCTGTCTGCATACGACATGCCTTTTAAATCTGGGAAATTTTGGTTGCTCTTCTTTGCACTCTTTCTAGAGCAGCAATATCCTTTTTGTAACGAGGTGACCAAAACTGAACACAATATTCTAGGTGAGGTCTTACTAATGCATTGTAAAGTTTTAACATTACTTCTCTTGATTTAAATTCAACACTTCTCACAATATATCCGAGCATCTTGTTGGCGTTTTTTATAGCTTCCCCACATTGTCTAGATGAAGACATTTCTGAGTCAACATAAACTCCTAGGTCTTTTTCAAAGATCCCTTCTTCAATTTCAGTATCTCCCATATGATATTTATAATGCACATTTTTATTGCCTGCGTGCAGTACTTTACACTTTTCTCTATTAAATGTCATTTGCCATGTGTCTGCCCAGTTCTGAATGCTGTCTAGATCATTTTGAATAACCTTTGCTGCTGCAACAGTGTTTGCCACTCCTCCTATTTTTGTGTCGTCTGCAAATTTAACAAGTTTGCTTACTATACCAGAATCTAAATCATTAATGTAGATTAGGAATAGCAGAGGACCTAATACTGATCCCTGTGGTACACCACTGGTTACCTCACTCCATTTTGAGGTTTCTCCTCTAATCAGCACTTTCTGTTTTCTACATGTTAACCACTCCCTAATCCATGTGCATGCATTTCCTTGAATCCCTACTGCATTCAGTTTGAGAATTAATCTTTTATGTGGGACTTTGTCAAAAGCTCTCTGGAAATCTAAATAAACCATGTCGTATGCTTTGCATTTATCCATTGTCAATGTTGCATCCTCAAAAAAGTCAAGCAGGTTAGTTAGACACGATCTCCCTTTCCTAAAACCGTGCTTACTGTCTCCCAGGATATTGTTACCATATAGGTCATTTTCCATTTTAGATCTTATTATAGTTTCCATAAGTTTACATATAATAGAAGGCTTATTGGTCTGTAGTTACCTGGTTCGGTTTTGTCTCCCTTTTTGTGGATCGGTATTACTTTTGCAATTTTCCAGTCTGTTGGTACAACCCCTGTGTCAAGAGACTGTTGCATGATCTTGGTTAGCGGTTTGTAAATATCTTCTTTCATTTCTTTGAGTACTATTGGGAGGATCTCATCCGGCCCAGGAGATTTGTTTATTTTAAGAGCTCCTAGTCCCTTTAACACTTCTGCCTCTGTTATGCTAAAGTTATTTAAAATTGGTTTGAAGTGCCCTTAAACACTGTTGCAGTTTTACATGCTTCTCCATTGCACTGTCTATACTGGATACAAAATCCACTAGACTTCGAAACACTCCTGGATTCAGTGATGACTCTGTTGCATCATGACCATGTAAAGCCAGTTCAAAAGCACCACAAAACCACACACAATTGATTCATTTTGACAGAATGTACCGGTTGCTGTCAACTTCCTCTTTGTGCTTTCTTATTCCCACACGATAGCTTTCGTCCAGCTGTGATGCAACATTTACACTCCCTAACATTGCCAGCTTTGTCGAAGTTGCATTTACACGATTCATGTTTCTTGATTTTTCCGGGAAGATGTTTTAAGTCATTCACTCTTGTTTGTGTCTGCGCCACTTCACCGCCAAACAGCAAGCCGGGAAAGCAGAACGATGACTCTCCAGAAGCTTCCACAAAGACTCTTCTTTCTTCTTCGTACCAGGCCGTTGTAACCCTCTGAATATACTCCTTAGTACTCTGAATATACTCCTTAGTACTCTGAATATACTCTGTCTTTAGAGGACTGCTCGAGTTTTAAATCAGGCTGATCAGGTCCTTATCTTTTCACCAGAAGTTTCACTTCATAATTCAGTCCCAAGAATCGTGCTGTGAGTAACCGTATTCATTTTGTCTACCTGAAGAAATCAGCTGAAGGGAATCTCACGCAAAACTGCAGTTGTCTGTCCGTTATCGTTTCCTAGGTAACGGCCGCAGCCTGGGGCCTGGGCAGTTAATCAGCGCCCCAAACCCCACTGAAAATCCCTGCAGCTTCGCTCCTGTCAGACCTTGGAAATCCAAACAGCGCATGAGCCACAAGGGGGTGTGAAGAACCCCCTGCTATAGATGTGCTGTTTCGTATTTAGTGATACACACAGACACACACAGATACATACATATATACGTGTGTGTGTGTGCTTGCATACTTTGGTGGGGCCCCAGCTCCCTCTACACATGAGCTGCCACTATCAGTAAGTAAAACTGATCAGAAATAAATAAGTACATCCTCTCCCTGTTGAACTCCTCGTACTGTCTGGCCATGACTCTCTCTTGCCTGTGTTTCATCTCTCTCTTCAGCTGCTGCTGGAGTGCACCCCCTGATTGACCCCCTGACCTCGGGGCCACACCTCTCTCGTCTGCCCTACCCAGCAGGGGGGCTCTCCAACCCCCTTCTCACTCACCCCCTCCATGAGAGCGAGGTGCTGAGGCAGCAACTATTCGGTGAGGCGCAGTCTTGTGTGTCTGGCTGTGAGTCTGTCTGTGTGGGAATCTGTCTTGCTGTGTGTGTGTGTGTGTGAGTGACAATCTCTCTTTGTGAAACTCTGTTTCACCGTGTGCGTGTATGTGTAAGACAGGCTGTGTGTGAGAATCTGTCTCGCTGTGTGTGTGTGTCTGGCTGTCAGTGTGAGAGTTTGTCTGTCTGTGGGGCAGTGTTCTCACAACACGCCTGTGTCTGTCTGGGTGTCTCTGTGAGTCTGTCTGCAGTATACGTGTCTGTCTGTGTGTCTCTGTGAATCTGTCTGGTTGTGTAAGTTTAGTTTTCTCTGGCTTGACCCCCCCTTTCTGTCCCTCTCTGCCCTCTCTCTTGTCTCCACCCCTCTCTCTTCCCCTCTCTCTCCGCCCTCTCTCTTGTCTCCACCCCTCTCTCTCCCCCTCTCTCTCCCCCCTCTCTCCCCTCTCTCTCCCCCTCTCTCCACCCCTCTCTCTCCCCCTCTCTCTTGTCTCCACCCCTCTCTCTCCCCCTCTCTCCCCTCTCTCTTCCCTCTCTCCCCTCTCTCCACCCATGTCTCTTCCCCTCTCTCTCCCCTCTCTCTTCCCCTCTCCCCCCCTCTCTTGTCTCCACCCCTCTCTTTCTCTCCCTCTCCGCCCTCTCTTGTCTCCACCCCTCTCTCCCCTCCTCCTGCCCTCTCTCTTGTCTCTCACCCCTCTCTCTTCCCTCCCTCTCCCCCCTCTCTTGTCTCCACCCTCTTTCTCCCCTCTCTGCCCTCTCTCTTGTCTCCACCCTCTCTCTTCCCTCCCTCTCCCCTCTCTCTTGTCTCCACCCCTCTCTCTTCCCCTCTCTCTCTGTCCTCTCTCTTGTCTCCACCCCTCTCTCTTTCTCTCCCTCTCCGCCCTCTCTTTTGTCTCCACCCCTCTCTCTTCCCCTCCCTCTCCCCTCTCTTGTCTCCACCCCTCTCTCCCCCTCTCTCTTGTCTCCACCCCTCTCTCTTCCCCTCCCTCTCCCCCTCTCTTGTCTCCCGCTCTCTCTCTCCCCCTCTCTCTTGTCTCCACCCCTCTCTCTTCCCGCTCTCTCCCCCTCTCTCTTGTTTCCACCCCTCTCTCTTCCCCTCTCTCTCCCCCTCTCTCTTGTTCCACCCCTTTCTTTTCCCCTCCCTCTCCCCCCTCTCTTGTCTCCACCCCTCTCTCTTTCTCTCCCTCTCCGCCCTCTCTTTTGTCTCCACCCCTCTCTCTTCCCCTCCCTCTCCCCCTCTCTCTTGTCTCCACCCCTCTCTCCCCCCCTCTCTCTTGTCTCCACCCCTCTCTTCCCCTCCCTCTCCCCCCTCTCTTGTCTCCACCCTCTCTCTCCCCCCTCTCTCTTGTCTCCACCCCTCTCTCTTCCCCTCCCTCTCCCCCTCTCTTGTCTCCACCGCTCTCTCTCCCCCCTCTCTCTTGTCTCCACCCCTCTCTTCCTCTCTCCCCCCTCTCTCTTGTTTCCACCCTCTCTCTTCCCCTCTCTCTCCCCCTCTCTCTTGTTCCACCCCTTTCTTTTCCCCTCCCTCTCCCCCCTCTCTTTTGTCTCCACCCCTCTCTCTCCCTCTCCACCCTCTCTTTTGTCTCCACCCCTCTCTCTTCCCCTCCCTCTCCCCCTCTCTTGTCTCCACCCCTCTCTTCCCTCCCTCTCCCCCTCTCTTGTCTCCACCCTCTCTCTCCCCTCTCTTGTCTCCCCCCTCTCTCCCCCCCCCTCTCTTGTCTCCACCCCTTTCTCTCCCCCTCTCTCTTGTCTCCACCCCTCTCTCTTCCCCTCCCTCTCCCCCCTCTCTTGTCTCCACCGCTCTCTCTTCCTCTCTCTTGTTTCCAACCCTCTCTCTTCCCCTCTCTCCCCCTCTCTCCCCCTCTCTGGTAGGCGTTCAGTTCGGGGCTGCCCCCCCCTCGCTGCCCCCCCAGATGTCAGCGGCTCACCAGCTGCAGGCGATGCAGGCCCAGTCAGCAGAGCTGCAGAGACTGGCTCTGGAGCAGCAGTGGATACAGCACCACTCCCTCCCTCCCACACAGGAGGACTATTACAGGTACACCCACACCGAGCGGCACCCCTGTGTGAGGAGCAGGGGGCCTGGGAGAGGCCTGTTACCTTCACTGCCCTGCTGTCGACTCTGCTGTGCGGAGTGCAGCCATTGGGTTCCAAACCCCTTTGCTTTGCTGATCTTGGCTCGGGTTTAGGGAGAAAAATGAGCTGGGGATAGTTCACTTAAAGAGAACCCACTAGACTATTTATTTAGACCCTTTGTTTTGGTTCTTTATTTGAAATGTTCCCATGCTGGCTTCAGGCTCGGCTCAGTTTCCTACCAGGCCTCACCTCAGTGTTGATTCTGTTAGGCACTGATAAGAGGAAAATATATAACCGAAAAATCCAGCGAATAAAGCTGAGCCCAAAACTGGTTTAAAATGCAGAAAATACCCGTGTCAGCATTAACCCATTTTAGCACATATTTTGTTTTTGTGCCAAAATCTCCCATTGAAATGTGTAGTACCTGATTAAAATACTGTGTGCCAGTATGTTTCCTGTTGAGTTAAGAACCCCCAAAAATAGTTTTAAGTTGTGGGCAATACCCCACACAACATTATAACACATTGCTTTAACCTTTACAGTGCTTAATATTGTTTTGGCAAACTTTGTCCACAGGAGAGCTGTTATTGCAGCTTTGAGCCACAGTGTGGCAGTGTTTCCTAAGAATGGAGCTGTGCCAGAGTCCAGACACACTTAACATATTTATTAATTTTTTATGCCAAATAACTTTTATAAAAACAACATACAGTTTTGAGGAGAATGACTGGGTGGGGTGGTTAGTGTTCATTTTTCCTGAGCTTTTTTCCAGGAAGCTGTAGGTCATGTATATTCTTACATATTTTCTGAATTGTTTTAAATTTTTCTTTGTCTTTTTTTAGCCACATGAAGAAGGAAAATGATAAAGCACTTTGAGCAGGTGAAATGGCCAGAGAGAAGTCATCTCACCATCAATGAAGAAAGAAAGAAGGAAAGAGTGAGAGTGCAAAATGAAGGGAAGGAAAAAGACAGCTGGCAAAATGGAAAATCTATTAAGATCCTGGAGAAAAATCCAGAAGGTTTGAAAGCAATTTATTTAATGAACGTTTTTTGAGAAGACAATATATTTGTAAACATGTCCTTTTAATTTTGATATCATTAATTGAGCACTTAATATTATGGATTCATACATTTTACATTTTAAAATGATCTCATCTAAGAGAAAGTAAAGGGTGCTCTCTCCAGTCCAGGGCAGGCTTGAGGCATGAACTGCTCCCTGCCTCCCCCTGTCACCCCCCTAAGAGAAAGGGTGCTCCCTCCAGTCCAGGGCAGGCTTGAGGCATGGAGACTGAACTGCTCCCTCTCTCCCCCCCTAAGAGAAAGGGTGCTCCCTCCAGTCAAGGGCAGACTTGAGGCATGAACTGCTCCCTCCATCCCCCTGTCACCCCCTAGAGAAAGGGTGCTCCCTCCAGTCTAGAGCAGGCTGAGGCATGGAGACTGAACTGCTCCCTCCCTCACCCCCTAAGAGAAAGGGTGCTCCCTCCAGTCTAGAGCAGGCTGAGGCATGGAGACTGAACTGCTCCCTCCCTCACCCCCTAAGAGAAAGGGTGCTCCCTCCAGTCCAGGGCAGACTTGAGGCATGAACTGCTCCCTGCCTCCCCCTGTCACCCCCCTAAGAGAAAGGGTGCTCCCTCCAATCCAGGGCAGGCTTGAGGCATGGAGACTGAACTGCTCCCTGCCTCACCCCCTAAGAGAAAGGGTGCTCCCTCCAGTCCAGAGCAGGCTGAGGCATGGAGATTTTAAGGAATTAAGAGAAGTATTTTATTAATTAAGTTTTACCATTTTTTTTAAATGAACTATCTAAAGAATAAGGAAAACCTGGATATTATCATTTTAAGCCTCACATTTTTGTTTACTTTTTTCTTTTCCTATATAGTTGTGTGAGAGAGACTGTCTGCCCTGGTTTAAAAAAATAAATATTTTCTTTCTTTTTTTTTTTAAATAAAACCTTTAAAAACATAACTTTAAAAAAGAATGATGAATCTTATTTTGATATCATGCTGTTACAGTAATGTAAATACTCTCAATGTGGTGCCACTATCACAGGTTTTGTCTATTAATGTCTGTTGTATGTATGAAAAATGTGTGTAATTAAAAAAAACAAAAGATTCTTTTGGAAACGGGGGTATTAAGTAGAAGTTGTTTTAGCCAATGAGTGAATACGTTCTTTGATGTACCCCATCATGTTGTTGCCCCCATGTATGCATTACCCAATGACAGACCCATTGCTTTCTTCCTTGCATTCTTTCTTTCTCACAAAATATCTTGGTATCCCTGAACAGATCCTCACATACATGCAAAAGATTTTCAGATGCAGTAACAGCTCAGAACCACCAGGGGGATCTTTGTTAGATGCAGTAACAGCTCAGAACCACCGGGAGGATCTTTGTTAGATGCAGTAACAGCTCAGAACCACCGGGGGGATCTTTGTTATTCAGTAATGTGTTTCTGCTGCAGAGCACTCATTGTGAACGGGGCTGCAGCGCAGAGACACCACCTTTGCTCATTTCAATCATTTGCATGCAGTTTATGAAACAATTATCTGGTCAGGGGTACAGAGAGATGTAGTGGTAATGAACAAAAGCAAGCAAGAGGTCTGAATAGTGGGGTAACACAGGGTTTCATGCTTAGGTGTCAATTCCAGAGTCACAAATAATACAAAAACACAAATCCGACCTTGGTGACTCTTTGTTGGCAGTCCAGTTTGTTTCCATTCCTCAAAGGACGGTGAATGGCGGGGCGCACTACACACTTTTACATTCAGTGTTTTTATTCATTTTGTTTTTGAGAAAACATATTTCTCATAGATTTTCTTTATTTAACACCCTCACCCCCCTTTTCTAAAATGATCTTTTTTTTAAATATATGAAATTATCAAAACAAATAATTAAAACTGTAAATAATGTTGTTTTATTTCATGTTTTTTTCACACGTGTTCTGTGTGTGTGAGAGAGATTGCGTGTGAGAGAGATTGTGAGTGTGAGAGAGAGAGAGGTTGCGAGTGTAAGAGATTGTGAGTGTGAGAGAGAGAGATTGTGAGTGTTAGAGAGAGAGAGATTGTGAGAGAGAGAGAGATTGTGAGTGTGAGTGAGTGTGTGAGAGAGGTTGTGAGTGTAAGAGAGATTGTGAGTGAGAGAGAGAGATTGTGAGTGTGTGTGAGAGAGAGAGAGATTGTGAGTGTGTGAGAGAGAGAGATATTGTGAGTGTGAGAGAGAGATTATGAGTGTGAGCGAGTGTGAGAGAGATTGGGAGCGAGTGTGTGAGAGATTGGGAGTGTGAGAGAGATTGGGAGTGTGAGCGAGTGTGAGAGAGATTGGGAGTGTGAGGGAGTGTGAGAGATTGGGAGTGTGAGGGAGTGTGAGAGAGATTGGGAGTGTGAGGGAGTGTGAGAGAGATTGTTAGTGTGAGGGAGTGTGAGAGAGATTGGGAGTGTGAGGGAGTGAGAGATTGGGAGTGTGAGGGAGGAGTGAGATTGGGAGTGTGAGGGAGTGTGAGAGAGATTGGGAGTGTGAGGGAGTGTGAGAGAGATTGTTAGTGTGAGGGAGTGTGAGAGAGATTGGGAGTGTGAGGGAGTGTGAGAGAGATTTGGAGTGTGAGAGAGAATGTGAGTGTGAGTGAGTGTGTGTGTGAGAGTTGACCTGCCCTGCCTGCCTGCCCCCCCTGTGCTGCTGAGCTGTGCTGATGTGGGCCCCGCACCAAATCCCTACTCTCATCATTGCACGCAGCTAGATGCTGAAACCCTATTGATCACTACTGCTTTGTTTTGTTGCATTTCCTGACTGATAAAATGCATGGGGCTACCCTTTTTTTATTAAAAAAAAAAAAAAGATTCAAATGATAATTATTATTATTGTTGTTATTATGATTTTATATTATTTTTACATTTTTTTCTGTGTGAAAAATAAATCAGCAGAACAAAAAACAAAGTGACATAATAAATAATTTGTTTTTTTTCATATGTTGTGCTGCTTATTGTGTCAGCGATAGGGATATAGTGGAGGTGTCTATCTGTCAGTATGTGTGTCACACATTTCAATATGACATCACAGACTTGCATCATACCAAAGATTACAAAGAAAAAGGCATATTCTAAGAGGTGTGTTATGAAAAGATTATTTTTTTCTTGTGCGACACCCACAATCAAACCTGACCTAGAGAATCACAGAACACAGCTGTGTAGCGAGTATGAAGGCAGAATCTCAAAGCGTTTTTATCACCTGGGAACCAAAAAGTCACCTGACACCAATGTGGCAGCCATCTTAGGTCACAGGTCAAAGTGGCTGCACAGTTTCCACAACACTGGAAATATGAAGTTGCAACTGCAATGGTTTATGAGATATTAGCTGTAGTAGGTGCAGCGATGACGGGTTCATTACTCATTCTATAATACAGGCTCCCCTTACAGGGATGCTTCAAAAGATACTAAATCACAGGGATACAGCTCATAAAACTGAATCAAAAACCCTGAACAAAAAAAAACATTTCAGCTGTTTTAAAAAAAGAAGTACCGGTGCTGAATTTGACAATTTTGCTTGTTTTTTGTAGCTTCATCTTTACAGAAATAACTTCTGACACGGGTTGTTGATTTCATTAGAATTAAGAATACAAGAAGACTACATCGCCACTGAGTTTTAAGTAGCCGCTCCAGATCTTGTAGGTTCTTCCTGTGTTAGCTTCATGCTAGTCTCCCTCCATTCTGCTACAATCTCACGACAATATAACAAGATGTCTGGTGCAGATGTCTACGCTAAAGTCAAGTTCACTCAGAAACCAGGCGACCAAGCAGCTGCTAAACTGTGTGCAGGTGAGCATTGTCTCTGTAAACTTGGTGCTTTATTACATGAAGAACGGGCTCCCTTTAAAATTGTTGCGTACATTTTTCTGTGCTTTGCTGACACACTTGACTGGGTCTCAGACTCCGCTGTGTAACTCTTTTTGCCAGTTTGCAGTGGTAAAGAGCTGCTTTGCTGTAACCAGACTCGGGTTTCTAGTGTTGGGGAGGTGGGAAGGAGATTTCTGCTCATCCATAACTATTAAACACTCAATAGTGCTACATTTAGAAATAAAGAAACTTCATAAATTCAGTGACACACGTTTTGACTAGAAGTTTTTCTCAGTTTCTTCAATGTTTTTCTGCTCAAACAGTTTGCTGGAATGAAGATACAAGTTTTCTTATTTCTGGTTTATGTATTGAACTGCACTGGAGAAATGGTCTCAGTTTAATTGATTTTAATAAATATGCACATAAATAATATTTGTTTAGGGGTGAAAATGATGGGTAGGGCTGGCTACAGCAAACATACATAAATCAGGCCTTGCAATAGCTTACCTTTTGAACTACTTTTAAAATACCGTCGCGTCGACCTGTCTTCATAGACATATATAGAGTTAGACCCAACGGCTAACTTCTCAGTGCAGTCGAACGAGATTTCGCTCCGCCATCTTTGATGCTTATAGGTCTGCCGCTGAGAGCACTGTAACCAATATAAACACGCAGATAGGCGCAGCGTATTTCGGGGTTTAATTTATTTAGTTTCAGTAAAATTGTATTTTTAAACTTGGATATTAAACTATTAAATTATTCTCCAACTCTTGCTATGTCTAGGTAATTTATCTATTTAGTTGCAAAACCAAAAATCAAGTTCCCTTTCAATTCGAAGATGAACACCAATGACATTATATATGGGATATGCCTGCCCATTGGGTAGGTAATTGCTGAGCTCTCTATACCAGAGCTGCTGATAGGCCCCTTCCTGGGATGACACACTCGGTCCCGCCCACTGAGGGATTAAAACCGTCATCCTGAGGAAGCCATTTCTCTTTTTCCTTCTCAAGATGGTACGGTAAGACCTCTGTGTTGAGCTGAGCATGTTGATAGAAAAGAGCTTCTCGAGTCGAATCGAGTCGATTGTGTTTCCCTTGCATTCGTGCTGGAAGCTGGCTCGCCGCTTTCCTGGAATCAACGACTTTGAAAAGGCCGAGCCTTTGGTCTTTCTGTCTTTCAGTTGCCTCCTCGCTTGCGTGATAGGCAAATCTTTGTCACCTGTCTGTCGTGTGTGAGTGACTGCCTGTGCAGTCACCCTCGCGAGTGGTGGTCCTTCTTGAGAGTGCACAGTTCCTCCACGGGGCTAGGCCTTGCCGCATCCCCGCTGTCGAGTAGACCTCGCCGGCTGCGTAGGCCCGCCCACCTTGGTGAGTTGGGCCTTGTAAATAAACAGTGTGCTCTCCCCTTTCTATTTCTACCACGGTCTTCGCTGTCTGCTTCCGACTCGTCCACCACGGCTTCGGCCCTTGTGTCTCCCTGGTGTATGCTACGCGCTGACCAGGTGTGTGACCATGCGGTTAGGGTAGGCACAGTTGCATAGCTGGTGCTTCGGTACCACGGCGCAAGTATAGCTCTTGGTACTTCGGTATCTCGGTGCGCAAGGTGCTCATTGCACACGGCGCCCAGCGCTACAGCGTCAGTGCACAGACACAGTGCCGCACAGTACGTGGTGCACGTAGTTTTCTCAGTACTCAGTGCGCATGGTGCACGGTACGCATGGTGCACACGGTGCTTGGTACCCACTGCTACAGCACTAGTGCAAGAATGCACTGTGCTGCACGGTACATGGTGCACGTAGTGCTACGGTACTTGGTGTGCACGGTGCTCAATACACACTCAATACAGTGCCGCACGGTACACGGTGCATGCGGTGCCCAAGGTACGCAGGGTACACGGTGCGCACGGTGTTCGGTGCCCTCCGCTTTTGTGCAAGTATGTGAACGCACGGCGTCACACTATTTAATCAGTGCTTGAGCGCCCGATTACAGCCAGTGCAAACGGTGTTCGGTGCACAGCCGATGCAGAACACTGAACTGATGTCAGGCAAGTCGGGGTTCCACCCCTGTACGGCCTGCAAGGCAAAGATCCCGCAGGAGGATAAGAGCCCCTCCTCCATGAACTGTCCCAGGACCCCCTGTTGAACATCCTTGACATGCAGGCCCCCTGTAGGCGAGCAGGTGAGGGACATTATGGACCTCAAAGCCCAGATGGCCCAGGTCCTGGAGCTTTTGGCTAAACAGGCACTTGCGGCCCCGGCCACAGTCCCAGCTCCATTGCAGCCCCAATTGCCATACCACCCCTCCCCCAGAGGAGATCAGGGTGGATGGGAAGAGGCATCCCAGCTGATGCAAGAGGACACGCTTTCTTTATATAGCGGCCTGTGGGAATGGGGCCTCCTTCTCCACTGACATGCAGGTAGGAGGGGAGCTTGAACCTCCTGCTGAGGAAGAACCTGGCTTCGAGGTAGCCTCAGAAGCCAGCGCTCCCCCTTTGTCTAGCTCAGTTTCGGCACTGATGGGACGCGCTGCAGCTTTCCTGCAGGTACCGTGGACGCCAGGGGCAGAACCGTGCCGGAGGAGGTATGCTCCTCCTGGGATCGTCCGGCTTCAGGTCTTAGCATGTGGAAAAGCTGGGCCTAGCGGGGTTCCCCCCAGTAGACTCCACCATCGCGGCCCTGGTTAAGACCTCACCGTTAGAGACCCGGAGTGCCTGAACCCTCAGTGCAGGGTGACAGAAACACACCTCAAGCGAGCGTAAGCAGCGGAGGCGCAGGCAACCCGCCTGTCAAATACGGCCAGCGTGCTGACGGCCTATCTGGACGGTGAACTGCGAGAGGCCCCGCTCCCTGAGCCGGTGGCCACTGAGCTATATCCTGTCCAGCACTCTGCTGCAGATCTCCGGTCTCCAAGGGCAAGCTCTTAGCTGGAGCCTGGCTAGCTTGATTGTGGCTCGCAGACAACTGTGGTTGTCGCAAGTCAGAGTTCCTGATGCGGATAAGGCTGCACTGCTAGACGTGCCTATATACCTGGGACACACCTTTGGGCCAGCTGAGATCTCACCGGGAACGTGAGGCATCCTGGCAGGTAGCCACTTTTCTCCCTCCCCGCGCTCCCGCATGGAGCCGGTTGAACCGCTGACAAGCTCCTCCGAAGCGGCGGACTGTCACCAGGACAGTACCAGTCCCCACGGCTCCGCTGGGTGACCTAAGGCATCACCTACAGGGCACACTAGCAGCGAACAACCGGGCCCATTTAGCAGGCAGAGGGAACACAGGACATGGCCAGCCCACACACCAGCAATTACCTACTCAGTGGGCAGGCATATCCCATAAATAATGTTGTATGATAATGTTTTTTGCGTATGACTCCTCCCATGCGTATGATGCGTATGATGCGTATGACCCCCCCGGAAACGAGCGTCCCGCTGAACAAATTTCCAAATGTTGGAAAGTATGGTAATTTATTATGTACTATTGTTACATTGTAATGTAGGCTATAAATGAATACTGGAAAGCATTCTTTATAAAAGCTTCACTCGTTGTCAAATATCTGCAATTTCATTTAGAAACTGATAGGGATTAACAATGTTTATTTCATTTAAAATCCTGTCCTGTCTCGAAATGTCCGGTTTAATTACATACATTTCATGTAAATGTATAAAAATGCTATTCCAGTAAGCATTCATTTCTGTTGTGTATGCTTTAGAAATGTGCAGTAAAAACATGTTTTTATAAATAAAAGGAGATTTATTACAGCACTGAAGGACACTGTCTGTAGATAGAAACAGAAAGACATCGAAGAGTAAGTTAACAGCCTTAGCTACATATATATCATAGGGGGGTCTATGTCTTGTAGGCTATGTGTATATCTTGATTTTTGGTTTTGCATCTACATAGATAAATTAACTAGACATAACGAGAGTTGGAGAATAATTTAATAGTTTAATATCCAAGTTTAAAAAATACAATTTTATTGAAGCTAAATAAATTAAACCCCGAAATACGCTGCACGTATCTGCATGTTTACATTGGTTACAGCGCTCTCAGCGGCAGACCCATAAGCATCCAAGATGACGGACCAAAATCTCACTCAAAGTCAGCCGTTGGCGGGTCTAGCTCTATATATCTATGTCAGTCTATGGGGAAGTATACTACCAACCAATCAGATACAGACTCAAGCTTTGCGAATTTGTTCAGGAACAATGCGATCTTCACCGGTTGCTGCATGACAGGTTTTGGTAGGAGAAATGCCATTAGAACTCAGGAGGGTATTATTAAATTTTAAATATTGGAGTAAACTTCAGGCATTGAGTATGGAGCATCCAGTCAGAAATTGTGTAAATTAAAATTGGTATTGGCAGTATAAACGGATTAAATGGAAAAAAGGGAGGTACACTTGGATATCATGTAGGGAAGTGGATAGAAGATTTAAAGATCAATGAATTAGAGCAGCTGGAAGACATTGATCATATTCGGATACCCAGGTGGACTTTTGTAAAACCGAAAATTTGTAAACAACTTACAGATATTATAGATAAGAACAGTGGGAAAGAAGTAATTAAAAAAGCAAGCAAATGACAATGTGAAAGGGAAGAAGGGAGCATTACATGTATACATGGGAATCCGCAGAGTTAATTCCAGGAGGGGGGGTTTAAATGTATCGGGTCACGTGGTTTTGTATTGCAGAATAATTCTTCTGAGCCTCATTTACATTAACAACTCGACTTAAGTGACTTAAGCTAAAAATCCACACTACATTTATTATTATTATTATTATTATTATTATTATTATTATTATTATTATTATTATTATCATAATTTTCAAAATTGATTTTTTTACTGTAAATATGTTATTAGAAAATGCAACCATTTGACTCTCAAGGGGCACATAGAAATAAACATTTTTAACAACTTTTATTGCATGTAAAGAGCAAGACCATGTCTCGTTTGTGCTGTGCTGCTCTATACGGTCCCTGATCTTTATGATACAATAAAAGTTGCAAGAAATAATTGTTGCTTCCTGGCCGTCTTTACTATTTTCTCACTGATGTTCATTGATTTAGATTATTGCATGGGAGTGTTCAGCAAACTTTTTTTTTATATTTCTATTATTACAAGGAGTGATGTTACTCACAGTGGCAGTGTGACCCCACCTTGTGCGTATTGTTTGTTTATATGTTGCATGTAGTGTGTTAAATGTTGGTGTATAGTCATTGGTACACGGGATATAAATGGGTCTGTGTAGCACGTGTGATAAAAGACGCACATTGTCACTCAGTCGGGGTTGGGTGTACAGAGAGGAGGTACCGGGGAGATAGAGAGGAGACAGAAGCTAAAAATAACAATTGCTATTCGTTCAGCACGGTACTTGTTTGTCCGTTTCATCCCGTTTGTGTTTGTTTACTGTTTTGTTTGGCCCTTGTGCCCGTTTGTTTTGTGTGTTTTGTTCAACTCTTTTATTTTGAATTATTATTTAATAAAGAAACCGAGCACTTTCGGGTCTCGGTTTTAACCCGCAGCTGCTGTGTGTCTCTGTTTCTGGTCTGTGACGTCACCACACCTCACCACTGCAAGCCATCCTGCCACACTCACCTAGAGACAGTGTAGGTTTTCTTAGCTTTTCAAGATAAGCTGTCTGCCTGCCCCAACAATCACTCACTCAGTTCCTTTGTTTGTCAATCGAAGTAAAGATGAAAGGAACTGAGGTGTTTTCAGTCTGGCAGCCAAGTTCTCTGCAATCTCATTATTATTAATTATTATAGACATTTAGCAGATGCCTTTATCCAATAAGCAACATATGTTCACCTGTCAGCAGTGCAAATACTGTGCTTGAATCTGTAATAGTTCATTTTGTACAGTTTGTGTGTGTTTGTTTGTTCGTTTGTTCAGTTTTTAGCACTTTAGGGATGTAAATAGTTCATTTGTTCATTTTGTACAGTTCATGTTGTTATTAGGTTTTTGTTCAGCTGTATTCATTGTTTGAAATAAAAATATTTGATTTGAAGTAAACACTTTATTTTGAAAAAAAATCTCCTCATTATTTTGCTTCTTGACATTTACATACTTTCAAGCAAGTGAGTAACAAAAATACAGTCAGGTACTGAAAATTCAGAGCTACAAAAAAGTCTCAGTAGAAACATTCTCCTGCACAAACACACAGTTATGTGAGAGCAATGTGCCTGATAGTTGTGGCATATGAACTGAGAGTATTTGTCATGCATACTCATCATGGATACATTTCAGGCACCCCAAAGCTCTCCTTTTGAATGAAATATTGGACAAAAAAGTAAAAAAGAGGATTACAAAGTCTAATTCATGTGGCAATGTATAGCATGTTAAGTGCCAGAAGGTAACATCCCTTTCAGAACTTACTCAAGAAACTAGTGCATGACTGGCCATAAAGATTTACACAATATTCATTTTTGGAGAGGTTCGGAGAGGTTCGGGGACCCTTGGGCCTAGCTTTGTAAAAACGAATGTAGAATTTGATCCCTTTGTTCAATCAGTTTCAAATTTTTACCCAGTGTAGTAGACATGTTGGGGAAGCACTGGAAAAAAACTGGCTCTTTTCATGTGCTACATCAACAAAATGACTATAGAATATAAACACATGAAAAGCGTTTGTTGTTTTTTTTATGTATCTTTTCTGGATATCTCCCTCCAGTGTGGTACTGAGTAAGACTTTTATCAAATCTGACTCCTGATGCCCAAGGGGTTACATTGAATTCAAGCGCTGAACCATGCCTGTGCTGTCTATACTTTGGAAGATAATGTGATTTATTTAAGGCCACAGCCCCCCCAGGCGGAAATTGCCTGTGGGGGGCTGGGGTTTTAAAAGGTTAATCTAATTAGTAATAAGGTACCTCACTGGTCCGGTTTCTTTGCGCTCCTGGTTGTTTGAATGTGTGAGTTCTTTAACGTTGTGCTGCCTTTCTCTCCCGGTAGTCTGCACACTGAACACAAGTTATTTCCCAACAGCAAAAAAAAAAAAAGGTTCTGCCCAAGAATCTCTGGACAGCCAGCTTGTTATCCTTTTGATCAGCTTAGTGTGCTTTCCTATAGCTTTCAAAAACATTATAACATCACCGAATAGATGACTCCTGTGTACTACTGTGTACCACTTACTGAGAGAGTTATAGTAGGGCTAAGGAAAGGGTTTAAAAATAACTAACATATATATATATATATATATATATATATATATATATATTTGTTTGTTTTCTCACTATTTATTATTTAAGATGTGTAGAGTAAATTACCAACAATTAATTAAGATGGGTCATTTTATATGCATTCTGAGACCCAAAAAAGGTCAAAGGTCAAATTTCAGGGTAATGCAAAACAAGATACCAATATCTATTTACATATTTGTTCTTAACCATTTATTTTGTTTGAAAAAGATGACTGTACATTGAATTTTGTTTTGTGAACTTTAGCTAAAAATCTTAGAAAAAAACTTTAATATGGTGACCTTTCAATTTTATAGCTTTAAAACATTTCTTTACATCTATTCTTTGAAACAAAACATACAAATGCATGTCTTCTGGCAAAATATTGTAGAGTGCATGGGGGAAGGCAGCAGCAGGGCTGGTAGGTGACGTAAGCACACACAAAGACATAAGCTCGATATACGCTCCTTACAAAGGAGTCGGCTCTTTACTCTCCCCTGCCAGGCTACAGTCCAACGAGTGTGTGACGGGGTACCTGCGTCCACTTCTAACACCAATGTAGCGATCTCAGTTAATGCAGCAAGTTTGTAATGAAAACAAATATTGTAGCCTACTTCACTAAAGTGCAAACTGGCTTTTGTTATTTTTAAATACCACTGCTTCTGATTATACTACTGCTTAATAACAGGAACAGCATTTTATTTAGGGTTAGTGTTCAACTTAAACGCATTCATGCCTGCCTGTACCCCTACCCCCACGCAGCAACATTACCCTGCTAACTTCCCCTATTCAAAAAAAAATTAAAAACAATAACAACGGTCTAGTTGTCTCTTTCCTTTTTTCAATGAATAGAATGTAATTAATAGAGAACAAAAACAAATGTTAGGTTACTCATGTAACCCTGGTTCCCTGAAAGAGAAGACAACCACCAAAGTGACTATGGGATATCCCTGCCCATTGGGTAGGTATTGCTGAGCTCTTTATATCAGAGCTGCCTGTAGGCCCCTGGGATGACACATTCGGTCCTGCCCACCGAGGGGTTAAAACCGTCATCCTGAGAAAGCCATTTCTCTTTTTCCATTGAACCCGTGAGGGTGACCGATGCAGCCTCGTGGTTGGTGGTCATCTTCTCTTTCAGTAACCTAACGTTCCCTTTCAATTCGAAGATGACCACCATTACGTATGGGATAATGTATACCAGAGCCGTCGCGAGGGAGAAGGAGCGGCAGCATATGAGGGACGCATCAGCACCGCATAACCCAGGAGTTAGCAGTGTGAGCCTACACCCTCAAGGAGCCTCGTGCCTAATGGTAGGGTAGGGTCTACCACATTAAGGCAGTAGAACCTGGAGAAAGTATGTGGCGTGGCCCAGCTAGCCGCAGTACAAATATCAGACATCGAGGCACCTATGAAGAGGGAGTGTGCGGCAACCCTACCAGGTGGGGGCAAGCCAGCACCATCATACGCAGTCGAGACTGTGTCCGCAATCCAATGCAACAAGCGCTGCTTTGAGAGGGGCTGTCCTAAGGTCCGTATCCCATGACACACAAAGAGCTGATCAGAATGACGCAGAGCTCTTGTCCTATCCACGTAGTATCTCAATGCCCTCACTGGGCAGAGAAAATTCAATCTCTCATGTTCCGTTGAAGCAAAAGGGGGTGGATGGAAGGACTCCTGTTCCACAGACTGATTAATGTGGAAGGCTTTGATCACCTTGGGGAGGAAAGCAGGGTTGGTGTGCAGAGACACCCTGCTGCCATCGTCCCAAACATGCATGCAGGAGCTGTGCACAGACAGCGCCTGCAGCTCACTGATCCGCTTAGCGGAGGTGATAGCCAAGATGAAGGCTGTCTTCATGGACAGGTACTTCAACTCTATGGAGTGTATGGGCTCAAACGGGGCCTTTGTGAGAGTTTCCAGTACAACATTAAGGCTCCATTCGGGGAGAACAGTCCTCCTTGGAGGGCATAATCGCCGCACGCCTTTAAGGAACCAGGTAGCCAAAAAATACGCAACAGGAAATACCGAATCTACAGGGGCATGGCATGCAGAAAAAGCCGCTAAATACACCTTCAAAGTGGAAGGTGACCTACCAGCATCAAGCAGTTCTTACAGGAACTGTAAGATAACTGGCATAGGGCAAGAGATTGGGTCATGACTTCTAGCCAGACACCAAGTTTGGAAATACTTCCACTTGTAGGTGTACAACGACCAAGTGGAATCTGCCCTAGCGCTGTACAAAGTACCCACAACCGCATCTGATAGCCCTAGGGCTAGCCAGCGGTCCCTTTCAGGGGCTAGACCCATAGCTGGAACCTGCCCGGTTCCGGGTGCCAAAGAGTGCCTCTCGCCTGTCTGAGGAGATCCATGCGCAGTTGGATCTCCCAGGGCTGGCCTTGCAACAGCTGACACAGGGTCGAGATCCAGATTCTCCTGGGCCACCTGGGGGCCACTAGGAGAACTGACACCTTCTCTAACCAGACCTTTTCGAGAAAGTCTGGGAGCATCAAAAGCCTGAAGGCAATGTGATGCAACAACGGGGACCGTAGGCCATCCTGGTGGTTGACATACGCCACCACTGTTGTGTTGTCTGTCCGGACCAACACATGTGTACCTCTTAGCACTGGGAGGAAATGGTGGAGAGCAAGGGAGACCTGTGATCCCTGTTGAAACAGGGAGAGGTAACCTTGGATAGCTGCTACTCTCTTGTCCGACAGGTATGCGCGCATTGTACTGGAGTCCAGCTGGAGCCCCAAGTACGTCGTGCACTGCACTGGTGTAAGCCGACTCTTTGCATCGTTGATGGTGAGGCCCAGCCTCGCCAGATGCTCTGTCATGACCGCCGTGTGGGCCACTGCTCCCTCTCGTGACTGGGAACAGATCAACCAGTCGTCGAGATAGTTTATTACTCTGATCCCCAAATGGCAGCACAGCAAACTCGTAAACGCTCCCCTGAAAGGCGAAGCAGAAATACTTTCTGTGCTCTGGACGAATGGGAACATGAAAATACGCGTCCCATAAGTCCACGGTGGTGAACCAGTCGCCCGGCCGGACTGACTGGAGAATGTGACGGTGAGTCAGCATCTGGAACCTCCTTTCTTTTAAGAACCCATTGAGAAGCCTCAGGTCTAGGACTGGGCACAAGCTGCCATCTTTTTTGGGCACGAGAAAGTACCTCGAGTAGTACCCCTCTCCGTGGGAGGTGGGATCTACGAGACGAATGGCTCGCTTGCACAGCAAGGCGGCCACTTCCTTCTGAAGTACCGAGGCCTGGAGAGGGTCTGTCACGACAGTATTCGTGATACCTCGAAAGGGAGGAGGTCCCAAGCGGAACTGAAGCGCATAACCGTTGTGCACGGTGGCGAGCACCCAGGTATCTGAGGTACAAGCCCGCCAGTATTGTAGCTGTTGTGCCGAAAAGGGGGCCGCCAGCCTTCAGGGGCCTTGCTGGGGCTGCTGAGGTTGCTGCAGTTTCAGGCGGCTGCCTAGGGCAGTGGCCCTGGAAAAGCCTCCTGGGTCGTTGGTATGTAGGTAGTATGTAGTCTGGCCATGTCCTGTGTTCCCTCTGCCTTTTAGGAGGGGCCGGTTGTTCGCTGCTAGTGTGCCCTATAGGTGATGCCTCAGGTCACCCAGCAGAGCCATGGGGACCGGAACTGACCGGTGCACACCGAGTACCGTGAGCACTACGTTTATGCACTAGCGCTGTAGCGGTGGGCACCATGTACCGTGCGGCACGGTGTCCCTGCACTGGCGCTGTAGCGCTGGGCACCGTGCCATGTGCAATAAGCACTGTGCGCACCTAGATACCGAAGTACCAAGGGCTATGCATGCACCGAGGTACTGAAGCACCGGGGGCAGCTATGCAACCTTGCCTACCCTAACCGCGTGGTCACACACCTGGTCAGCGAGTAACATACATCAGGGAGACACAAGGGCCGAAGCCACGGCGGGCGAGTTGAAGGCAGACAGCAAAAAACACAGTAGAAAACAGATGGGTGAGAACACCCTGTTGTTTGTTTTGAAGGCCCGACTCACTGAGGTGGACGGGCCTGCTCAGCCGGCGAGGTCTACTCTACAGCGGGGTGACGTAACAGAGCCCAGTGGAGGAATACACGGCTGGATGGCTGTAATAACAACCGCGCTGCAGCTAATCCACAGCACGACCTCGAAAAACAGGGCAGTGCTGTCTAATACAGTGACGGGGGACACACTGCGGCAGCCAAACAACAAGGCCCACTTCAGCTGCCAGGCGGCGGCTGGGGGAATCACTCAACAGCGGGGATGCGGCAAGGCCTAGCCCCATGGAGGAACTGTATTCTCCCAAGAAAGAAACAGACAATCACTCACGCAAGGTGACTGCACAGGCAATCGCTCACACAAAACAGACAGTATAAGAAAGAGCAGCCTAAAGAGAAAGACAAGAGACTTGTTTTTTAGAGAGCCGCTGATTCCAGGAAAGCGGCAAAGCCAGCTTTCAGCATGAATGCAAGGGAAATACAGTCGACTCGACTCGAGGAGCTCTTTCTATCAACGCGCTCAGCTAAACACAGAGGTCTTACCATACTGTCTTGAGAAGTAGAAAGAGAAATGGCTTCCTCAGGATGACGGGTGGGACCGAGTGTGTCATCCCAGGAAGGGGCCTATCAGCAGCTCGGATATAAAGAGCTCAGCAATACCTACCCAATGGGCAGGGATATCCCATAGTCATGTTGGTGGTCATCTTCGAATTGAAAGGGAACCAACCTAACAACTATCTAGCCTAAACAGAAATTTATTTATTTATTTATTTATTTATTTATTTGTGTATTAATTTATTTATTGCAATCTCCACAAACTGCGGGTTCTGTTGCTTTCACAATGCTAATTATGTTAGATATAGCGAGATATTACTACAGTGTGGACCAATGTTTGTGTAGGGTGTGTGTATTTATTTATTTTTTTAATCAGTGTCGGCCTTCTGGAGTCATCTGATGCCTTTCCACTTTTTATTAAATTTGAAACTGTTTAAATGCCAAACCATAACAAAACATTGAATAGTAGTGCATATACACAGAGCAAAAAAGGGGGACGGGCAAAATACATAGTTTTAACTTTTGAATTTAGCTTGTGGAGGTGAACTTGAGGGATTATTCATGACACCAGAAATGTTCTCTATATCTGTGTGCCTCACAGTTACTCTGTATTTTAGAAGCAGTGTTAGCTCATTCAGTCCATCATTTTTGACCACTTTTTACTCTTACATGCAGCACATTTCGTGTTGACATCATAGCAGGATTTTTGAGAACTGCTTGCTGAAGAGTGGGGTTTTTTTTCAGTGTGTCTTTTTTTGCATATACAGGATATGGATATCGCTCATTGTGATCAATTCAACTTCCTCTGCTGGTACATGTGTTTTCGTCGTGTTTAACGGTAACTCCCCTTTTAAAATGACCCTTAGTTCTGTTTAATGTGTTTGGTTTCTGAATTAAAACAGAGAAACTGTTAATTGTGAAATTAATTCATAAAGGAGAGGTGAAAAGTCAGAAGAAAACACCAAAAGCCAGAAGCCCTACTGTTTGTGTGCGTGTGTGTGTGTGTGTGTGTGTGTGTGTGTGTGTCTGTGTGTGAGTGTGTGTCTGTGTGCGTGCGTGTGTGTGTGAGAGAGAGTGTGTGTGTGTGCGTGTGTGTATGCGCGTGCGTGCGTGTGTGTGTGTGTGTGTAACTCATTTTGACACTTAGGAGAGGGAGGATGTCTCTCGGAGGTAGTCTGTTTTTATTTGTTTATTTAAAATATATATATATACAGTATATGTATAGATTAACTGAATACACATTTAAAAAAAATGTAACACAGATCTAAAGATCAGTCTATTCATTTTCCTGAAAAACATTTTTTGTAAATTCAGATTCCAGGTGGGGGCAACCTGCAGATGCCCATGCATGGATATACAGATGGCTCAAAGGATCCAAGGTCAGGAAAAGTATCTATGGCAATATATATACCTGAGGTATATATATTGGAGTTTTGTAGAAGGGAGTTTTGTAGAAGGGAAAGATGATCTGATCACCTATTTATATTTACTGGAGAAGCACTGGCATTGTTAGGAGCGATACATATAGTAATGGAAATAAAACCAGCCAGAGCAGTCCTGTTTACTGATTCCTTGAGTTCACTGAATGCTATTGAGACAGGAAATATAGTATATATGATATTTGAATAGTATTAAATGAGTGTGCAATCAGAGACCTAGATATTATATTAGCACAGGAACCAAGCCATTCTGGGGAGCTAGGTAATGAACAGGTGGATTTGATGGAAAAAAAATGGTTATTGAGAAAGCAAGTGGATATGGTACTCCCTCTACGCCAGGCAGAAATAAATGCAATAACTAAACCAAAAATATGAAATCAATGGGAACACAATCACAAGGGAAGGTTTTATTGCGATATACAGCCAAAGGTCAGGTTAGGGAGTGAAACATGGAATTGAATAGGGTTGAAAAAACTATAATGAACAGATTGAGAATTGGACATACAGCATTGAGGCAGCATCTGTTTAGATCAGGGTAGCATGTAGATGGATTATGTGGAGAATGTCATGAAACTGTACAACATTATATATTAGAATGTAATAAATTCAAACAAAGAGATGTATTAATAAATCAGTTGAAGGCATTAGAGGTGGATAATTTATCAATACACAGTATATTGAAGGAGGGGAAGGGAAAACAAACAGGGAAAGAAAAACATATATTACAATACATAATGACTACTGTAAAATGGGGATGTATCTAGATGAAGATATTGTAGAAGGGCAACTTCCTCTAACACCACACTGCCTTTACAGACACACATAAACACAGAAACACACCACACTGCTTCACACACACACAGAAACACACCACACTGCCTTTACAGACACACAAAAACACACCACACTGCCTTTACAGACACACAGAAACACACCACACTGCCTCACACACACACAGAAACACACCACACTGCCTTTACAGACACACAGAAAAACACCACACTGCCTTTACAGACACACAGAAACACACCACACTGCCTCACACACACACAGAAACACACCACACTGCCTTTACAGACACACAGAAACACACCACACTGCCTTTACAGACACACAGAAACACACCACACTGCCTCACACACACACAGAAACACACCACACTGCCTTTACAGACACACAGAAAAACACCACACTGCCTCACACACACACAGAAACACACCACACTGCCTTTACAGACACACAGAAAAACACCACACTGCCTTTACAGACACACAGAAACACACCACACTGCCTCACACACACACAGAAACACACCACACTGCCTTTACAGACACACAGAAACACACCACACTGCCTCACACACACACAGAAACACACCACACTGCCTTTACAGACACACAGAAACACACCACACTGCCTTTACAGACACACAGAATCACACCAGACTGCCTCACACACACACAGAAACACACCACACTGCCTTTACAGACACACAGAATCACACCAGACTGCCTCACACACACACAGAAACACACCACACTGCCTCACACACACACAGAAACACACCATACTGCCTTTACAGACACACAGAAACACACCACACTGCCTTTACAGACACACAGAAACACACCACACTGCCTCACACACACACAGAAACACACCACACTGCCTCACACACACAGAAACACACCACACTGCCTCACACACACAGAAACACACCACACTGCCTTTACAGACACACAGAAACACACCACACTGCCTTTACAGACACACAAAAACACACCACACTGCCTTTACAGACACACAAAAACACACCACACTGCCTCACACACATAGTGAAACACACCATACTGCCACCACACACACACACACACACACAGAAACACACCACGCTACAGCCACACAGACACAGAGAAACACACCATACTGCCACCACACACACACACACACAAACACACCACGCTACAGCCACACACACACACAGAAACACACCATACTGCCACCACACACACACACACACACACACAGACAGAAACACACCACGCTACAGCCACACACACAGATTTACACCGACTGGGTGTAAGCCTGTTTTCTTACGCCATGCCACAGAGCCACTGAGAATGATTGCAAAGCTCATCGAATAGTAATAGATATTAAAAAGATACGTGGAGCTCCTCCAGTGTACAGGCAATATATCCAGGGGTTTGTTCTAATTAGGAAACTTGATTAGGACTCTCTTTGGCACTAGTTATTGGCAGTAATCTTGGGGTATCTGTCTATCTGCATGAGCATGCTGTCTGTGTGTGTCATGGTTTATCTATCTTTATCTGTCTAGCTCGCTATCTATCACAGTGGCTCACTTAATGACAAACAAACAAGAAAACAGAAGATAAAATGTAGGAAGTTAGTTTTGCAAAGATTACTGTCTCTACTTCCTGTCCGTGAAGCATAGTATTGTCTGCAGCTCTAATTTGAGGAACTGTCACTCTGATGGTAACACTGCAGGGAAGGAAAGCTCCAGCTGGTTTCAGTCACTCCTAGTACAGTGCCTGCTAACTGTACCCCACACCAACCCAACACACTACCGTGCGGACAGGATCCCACAAGATGTCTGACGATATCGTCTACGCTGATATTGTACTCAATGAGAAAAGCAGTGCCCAAAAACACAACAGGCTGGACGCAGGTAAGATTCATCATTGTTACTTTGTGTTGTTTTGTTTTCTCTAACTTTGAAAGCATTACATTTGTGTCCATGATGGTTTCATTGCTAAAACCCCAGCTATCAGAATAAAACAAGAATGATGGTAAAATAATGTTTTATTTATTATGATTATTATTATTATTATTATTATTTTTTTTTTTTTTTAAGTTTTATATATTTTTTGGTTTACAGTTTGTACAAGTACTGTGGGAATCCACCCAGCATAAAAGTAATACATATAAATATATATGGAATCATGGAATTGCAGATTGTAGTATACCTGTGCTGCTATTCCTCCTATAATACACAAGATGACACGAAGATCAAAAAAAGTCCAAAGCAGAAATATATTTAATCTTATTCACACTCACGTGCAAAAAAAAAAAAAAGTGGTGCTCAGGTGCTAAAATGCAAGTTTCAGCGGTTGGTTAGTGGTTAGGGCTCTGGACTCTTGACCGGAGGGTCGTGGGTTCAATCCCAGGTGGGGGACGCTGCTGCTGTACCCTTGAGCAAGGTACTTTACCTAGATTGCTCCAATAAAAACCCAACTGTATACATATGGGTAAATATATGTAAAAATAATGTGATATCTTGTGACAATTGTAAGTCAGCCTGGTTAAGGGCATCTGCTAAGAAATAAATAATAATACTTAAAACACATGTTTACCATTTATATAGTCTCATTCATATTGACAATATACATATGAATGCAATTGGTAATTAGACTGGCAATCAAATCATAAATAATTTAATTAGAATTCTTTTTGCATTTTTTTTTTACATTAGCATTTAAAAAAAAAAAAAATGATAAAGCCATATTATCAGTTTTAGATCTTAGTATCCAAAAAATATTCCTGTTGATGGACAATGGACCCAGTAAAACTGCAGCAGTCAGGTCATTAAGGCAAGTCAATTACATTTCAAAGCACAATACAGATTAGCAGCAGTCCATCTTTAACATAGACCAAAGTCTATAGCTGTATATGTGAAAATATATGTCTGGACATAAGCCTCAAATTACAAATACAAAATAAGATAAGTTATTACATAATACAATCATTCAATTAATTACAAACACAATTATTTAATGAACACAGTGGCTTGATGCAAATCCCCAGTTGCTAAAAAATTCTAATTAAATCAATATATTGTGTTCTAATACGTAATTTGTTTGTCATAATGATTTGATTGCCATTGCCAGTCTAATTACCAATTGGATTTATATGTATATTGTCAATACGAATGAGACTATATAAATGGTAAACATGTGTTTAAGTATTATGCACTGATGATAGTGGGGGCTGCTGAAACGTTTGCATTTTAGCACTTGTGAGCACTTTATTCACTTTTTTGTTGCACATGTGAGTGAATAAGATTAAATATATTTCTGCTTTGGACTTTTTTTTTTTTTTTTTGATCATCGTGTCATTTTGTGATACAGTGTGAGAGCATATAACACATATATTTTGAGTTTAACGCACCTGTGTTTGGACTACAGTTTTGGACGGTCTTCGTAAAAGTGCAGAATCATTGCTATATGAATGATCAGTAATATAAATGAAATATCATCACAATGAATACATAGCGACCTTGATATTACAACAAAATCCTATATTTACATTCCTGTTTGAACAGTTCCCAAACATTTTGATAATGAGGTAGATTATGTAAAGATACAAACAAATACTTGTGAATACCTCTTTTCAATGCACGTTTGTACTTTGAATAAAGCTTCTTTGTGGACCTAAAATACAATCCCTCCCCTTCCAACTTTATTCAAAGTATGATGAACACCGCAGGGGCAGTGGAAATGTAATGTGCTCAGCTCTGTGGTCACACTGTGGGTGGGGGGGAGGGGGTTCTGTTTTTGCATATAATTTATAAAAAGAAAAGCTTTGAAAACTACAAAAAGGTCAACTGGACTAAAAAGAGGAAATGTTTTATTTTTCAATTTAAATATTTCAAAGCAAGTTATCTGTGAGTTTACTAAATAACTGTCACCAGGGTCTTATTAAGGAGCGGGCCAACAGGGCCCAGGCCCAGGGCCCCCAGAAAACTAGGCCCCATAATTATGATCTTACATATTTCATCCTCCATTTGTTTTATTTACAGAGCCTTAGAATGTATATGTGTCATATGTACATCACTGTAAGACCAGTAAATACTGTTCACATTTTGTATTTAATAACACTTGACTCCCCCCTCCCTTGAAAATGGTTGTGTTTTTGACACGCGACCTGCCTGTTTTTAGTGGAACGCCATGTAAATTAATGTACTACCATGTGTGCTTGCCAGACGTATTTTAAAAGCCGCTGATATGTTAATTAGTAAATCACAGATTTGGTTACCAACCGTCGCTACTCATGTGGGAACGCTAAACGTAAACAACAACAAAAAAAAAAACCACAAGCCCCTACAAGACAGCTGTGAAGTGGCTGAAAAAAACGACGATCTAGAGCTAGTAATGTTGAGAAATTGCAGGCAGAAGAAAATTTGGTAGAAATACAACAGCCTTTTACTACATTCGAAGCTGCTCAACAAAAGGTAAATTTATCTAGTCTGTGCCCAGGGGAAATCCCTAGATTCCCTGCGGACCCGCACAGTGCTCGAGTTCATCACACACCACGCACACACTGCTACAAATATTACAATTCTGCCCGAAAGGAACTAGAGTTCTCATAATCGAAATGATTCAGTGGAAACGCCCCCGTGAAGAACATGTCATCGAATGGCCCTCCAGGGCCGTTCCATATTAAAATGCTTTAGTACCTGCAAATACAAGTAGGGTAATGTAAGCGTGGGTATTTATTAAGGGCTCCGATGCAGACGTTAATCAATGAAATGGGTTTTATTTAACCTGAAATAGGCTTTTTATTCATGTACAGTTACCGCCTCTTGCAACAGTTCAGCTTTCTCTCATCTGAACTCTCCCCATCAACAAAACAGGAACAAGGAAGTAACGCCCTGTCAATGTAATGCAGTAAACTAAACAACTCTATTTTTAGAGTGCACCAAGCGAAACCCATTCAGAGCTCTTGTCCTATCCACATAGCATCTCAATGCCAGCACTGGGCAGAGGAAATTAAATCTCTCATCCTCCTCCGAAGAAAACAGGGGTGGATGGTAGGACTCCAGTTCCACAGACTGGTTTATGTGGAAGGCTGTGATCACCTTGGGGAGGAAAACAGGGTTTGTATGCAGTGACACCCTGCTGCCATCATCCCAAATACACATACAGGAGCTGTGCACAGACAGCGCTTGCAGCTCACCGACCCGCTTAGCGGAGGTGATAGCCAAGATGAAGGCTGTCTTTATAGACAGGTACTTCAACTCTATGGAGTGAATAGGCTCAAACGGGGCCTTCGTGAGAGCCTCCAGTACAACATCAAAGATCCACTCCTGGAGGACAGTCCTCCTAGGAGGGCGTAACCTCCGAGCTCCTTTGAGAAACCGGGTTGTCAGAAAATGCACACACGGAGATACTGAATCTATGGGGCATGGCACGCAGAGATACCGCTAAACACACTTTCAATGTGGAAGGTGATCTTCCAGCATCGAGCAGTTATTGCAAAAATTGCAAGATAACCGGCATGGGGCAAGAAAGCGGGTTGTGACTTGTAGTCAGACACCAAATCTGGAAATACTTTCACTTGTACGCATACAGCGACCTAATGAAGTCTGCCCTAGTGCTCTGTAAAGTAGCCACCACCGCGTCAGATAGCCTTAGGGCTGTCCAGTGGTCCCTTTCAGGGCCAGACCTATAACTGAAATCTGGCAGGTTCTGGATGAGGAGATCCATGCGAAGCGGGATCTCCCAGGGCTGGCCTCATAAGAGCTGGCATAGAGTTGAGAACCATGTTCTCCTGAGTCACCATGGGACCACTAGGAGAACTGTCGCTTCCTCTAACCGGACCTTCTCCAAGAAGGCCGGGAGCAACGGTATTGGCGGGAATGCATAGGGCAGAGTTCTGGGCCATTCGTGCAGAGGTGGGAGGCTATCCTCCCCCATCTCAGCACTGTAGCAGTGGGCACCAAGCACCGTGTGCATCATGTGTACTGAGCACCGCGCACACCGAGTAACGAGAGCACTATGTGCACCGTGTACTGTGCGGCACCGTGTCCGTGCACTGACGCTGTAGCACTGGGCACCGTGTGCAATGAGCACCGAGATTCCGAAGTACCAAGGGCTATGCTTGCACCGCGGTACCGATACCCAGCTATGCAACTGTGCCAACCCTAACCACCCAGTCACACACCTGGTCAGCGCATAGCATACACCAGGGAGACACAAGGGCTGAAGCCGTGGCGGGGGAGCCGCGGTAGAAATAGATAGGGAAGAGCGCACTGTTCGTTTACAAGGCCCGACTCACCGAGGTGGACGGGCCTACGCAGCCGGTGAGGTTTATTCGACAGCGGGGATGCAGCAAGGCCTAGCCCCATGGAGGAACTGTGTACTCTCAGAAAGAAATAGACAACCACTCGCGGGTGACTGCACAGGCAGTCGCTCACATGACAGACAGATAATAAAGACCGGTCTACCACGCGAGCGAGGAGGCCGCTGAAAGACAGAAAGGTGAAATGCTTGGTCTTTTTCAGAGTCATTGATTCTAAGAAAGCGGCGAGCCAGCTTTCAGCACGAATGCAAGGGAAATACAATCGACTCGATTTGACTCGAAAAGCTCTTTTCTATCAACATGATCAGCTCAACACAGAGGTCTTACCGTACCGTCTTGAGAAGGAGAAAGAGAAATGGATTTGTCAGGATGACGGTTTTAATCCCTTGGTGGGCGGGACCGAGTGAGTCATCCTAGGAAGGGGCCTATCGGCAGCTGGTATAGAGAGCTCAGCAATTACCTACCCAATGGGCAAGCATATCCCATACCTAATGTCATTGGTGGTCGTCTTCGAATTGAAAGGGAACAGTCTTAACAGCACTACTCAGTCCCAGTCGCCTTTGGGCTTAAAACCTGGTCCTTCAGGAGCTCCTCCACTGCAGCTGTAGGCTCCACACAGCCAAGTCGTTTTCACAGCCCTGTCTCCTGGCTGACTTGCTTTTACTCCACTGGTCCACTTCCAAATGGCTCTACTTTCTGTTGTGACAGCCGACCCTGACTGGTCCAGCTCCCCCTGGTGGTGCCGCCTATGATGGAACAGAGAGGAAAAACACGGCCCTTACTGAATTCTACACACGGTCAGCTTTCATAAATGGTTACACCTCAGTTTGCCTACAGTCCCAGTCAAACTCAAATATGCTTTTCCAGCAAACATGAGCACTTAATTTATGGGGATTATATCCCAGCCTTGAGGTGCACACACCGCTCCTGCGTCCCCTGCTGCTCTCCCGAGGGCTATCTTCTCCCCCGTAGCAGCACACACACAGAGGAGCCGTAAAACGTACACACACTGCAGCGCACAGGATTATGGTCTGCACACTACCTTCAATATGCACTTTACTTCAGTCTTCAACACACACACACACAAATGCTTCCTCATTGGCACTGCTTTGTTTGTTTTCAAACAAAAATGAGTACTCTCCTTTCATCTCTCTCTGTAGTACAGCCGGTGGCACCCGTTCCTCCACCTCACCGCTCTGGCGCCGCATCCGCCTCTCCGTCCTCACCGTTGCGGTCTTCCACGTGTCTCTGGTCTCTTATTGGCTTTTGCTTGTTTGCTTACTGGCTTGCTTCCTGCTTCCTGCTTCCTGGCCCAGGCTCCTCCTCTACACTACTGCCTGTTTCCCTTTGTGCAGTCCCACCTTTAATTGATCCTCCTTCAGTTCTTAAAGGTACAGGCTCCGGGGGTAGATCCTGAACCAATACCTATCCCACCACCATAAAAACATTTTAACCTCTTACATATGTAAAGGTTTTTTTTTCATGTACAGTATACTGTTAACTGTTGGATTACAAGGACTGTATAAAACTAACACAAATAGTCTTTTAAGTTTGCTGGTGGTCTAACAGTACGACCAGACTGAGTCTTTTTCTCACAGTCTGAAGAGTTGTTTCTGAGTGGCTGTGACGGGTTGTGTGTATTTTATTTATGTATGTATTCATTTGTTGTTGTTGTTATTATTATTATTATTATTAGTAGTAGTATTAGTATTTATATATATATATATATATATATATATATATATATATATATATATAGTGTATTCGTGTGCGGGCAGATGAAAGCCGTCCGTCATTTTTAAGGAAGGAAGGTACATTTCCCTACACAGCAGGTCTTTGGTGAATGACACATCCCAGTACTGGATCACTGTGCTGCAGAGATGGAAGGTCATGCACAAGCTGTGGGAAATCGGTCACAAGACAGGGAGCTGATGTTTGTTGCGGTGGGTTTGTGGCTTGTTCCAGTTTAACATGACCATTCTCAGTCACTGCAAAAGATGATACTACTTGCGAAAGAAGCTGTGGCATACTAGGAGCACTGAGTACCAACATCACAAGTGCAATTGGAAGTACTAGTAGAGTCAGTAGGATTACCCAGTGAACAATCAGGAGGACACAGTTCCTCAGACGGGCTTTCAGAGGTTACGTCTGGATAGGGAATCTGCATTGGCATGACTGGATCCTTCTCTTTGCTACACAATCCAGTTGTAGATATCCAGCTCTAGAGCCCATCGTGCTCTGCGTCCAGTTGGATCATTGTCTGCTGGTATCTTGCGGAGACCGACAAGGGGCTTGTGGTCTGTAATTATCTTAAATGAAGACCCACCCAAATAGTGCGTGAAATGTCTTACTGCCCACACAATGGCAAAGAGCTCCTTGTCGTAAGTAGACCATCATTTCTCTGAAGGTGTTAAAGCATGGCTGGCATAAGAGATGACTTTCTGCTTGTGAGTCTGAATTTGAGCTAGCACAGAACCAACCGCTTGGTTGGAGGCATCGCAGTAAAGAAGGAATGGACAGTTGAAATCTGGGAGGGCAACAATAGATGGTTCAGATAACGCTGCTTTAAAAAAGGTGAATGCCTCAGCTGCTTCAGATGACCATTGGAAGGTCACACCTTTCTGTGTTAGACGGTGGAGTGTTGCTGTAATTTTTGCAAAATTGAATATGAATCTCCTATAGCAGGAGCAAAGACCTGTAAATGCTCTCACTTCAGTTGGTGTTGTGGGTGTTGGCCAGTGTGTAACTCGCTCCACATTCCTTGGGTCTGGAAGCAAACCCTGCCTGGATACAATATGACACAACAGAAAGGTGACATGGTCACGAGCCAAGTGGCACTTTGCAGGCTTCAGCTTCATACCAGCAGCCCGAAAACATTGAAATACTTCTTCAAGGTTTTTCAAATGGTCCTGGAAAGAGGTGCTAAAAATGATGACATCATCTTGGTAGATCAGTGGCAGCCAAGAAGAACTGGCTCCATCAATCGTTGGAATGTGGGAGGGGCATTGGTCAAGCCCATGGGCATAACCTTAAACTGGTACAGCCCACTGCCAATGGTAAAGGCAGTTTTCTCCCTATCTTCTTGTGCCATTTCAACCTGCCAGTAGCCATGGGACAGAGCTAAGGTGCTGAACCAATAAGCTCCCCCTAAAGCATCAAGACTGTCATCCACCCTGGTAGTGGGTGCGAGTCCCTGATGGTGGCAGCATTGAGCCTGTGATAATCAATGCAGAATCAATAGCTGCTGTCCTTTTTCTGCACCATTACAATCGGTGAAGACCAGGGGCTATGGCTTTCCTCGATGACATTATGCTGGAGTTCACTGACTTTCTTATCTATAGGAGGTGAATAGGAGGTGCATCGCTGGTCCTTATGTGATGTTTAATGAGGCCAGTGCGGATATAATGTCTGGAGTCTCTGCTGAACACATCACTGTACTTTTGAAGGAGGTTCTAGAGAAAGCGATGTTGCTCATTGGAAAGGTTACTGGAACTCAGATCCACAGATGGCTTTCATAACTCTACTTCTGTGATGTTGTTAACCACTGTAAATTCACTGTCACTCTGATTTGTTACAGGATGAAACTGTCCAAGCCGAATTCCACTGTGCAGTGTAACATTTTCAGAGCTGGGATTTAAAACATGGACAGTTGTCAGGCCATTTGCCACGTTTGTTAGTGTTCGAGCAATGACAAGACCTTTGATTGAGTTTGTATGGGGTTCCAGGAGGCCAGCATACCCATCAGGAATCGGTGCATAGGTGTCTGATGTATACAGACACACAGTCAGATTCATTCAGTCAGGGCAGGAATTGAGCTGGCAGAATGACAGACAGAGCTACAGTTCTGAGGTGGGAGATCCTGTGAGTGCAGTAATGGAACGCTGCTGTTCACGAATTTGAAACAAGAAGAGCTAGCATCTATAATTGCATGGTGATGTTTCAGGAAGTCCTATCCGAGAAGAAGACTTTGGTGAGCATTTCTAACAACTTGCACATCTTACTTTACTCTTATCACCTATGGCTAATGCAAGTGTCAAAGTACCAAGTTTGTCCAGCTGTTCTCCAGTTACAGATTTCGCTAAGGGTCTGCTCTTCAGGGATGGAATGGACATGTGCAGTTTCTCATTTATGAGTGCAATTTCAGAGCCAGGGTCAAGAAATGCAGATACTGAAGTATCTTCAAGTAGGGCAGGAATATAGACTGTGGTGCAGTCAGTCATCACACACTTAGAAGTAGGTGGAGTCTGATTAGGTGAGGCCACTGTTTCTACTATAGCTGGCACTTGGTCCGCGATACCAGCTAATAGTCGTTTCCCTGGTAGGTGCTGTCATCAGACTGAAAACGCACCCCCTCACGGACGTGACACTTAGGACTGACAGCATGGCACTGAGGATATGGAGTGTCTTCACGTCTGGGATAAGGCTGATGATATTTGTGATACAGTTGGTCAGGGCTGTATGATCTACTGTGAAATGACAGTGAGTCTCAATTGTACAAAACGTGTAATTTCAGCTTGTGACAGAGAGCGAATGAATCCTAGTCAACAATCTCCCTTCTAACCTGTGAGGGCGCTGTACACCAGGAACAGTGTGCCTGGTACTGGATGGTTTGGCAGGTCATTCTACGGTCAGTTGGAAGCCTGCCATCCAGAAAGGGGGTGGAGTCACAGTACCAGAAGTCATCGCCTTAATACTTAATACGTGATTGCACTAGCTATAGAAGGGGGTGTGACTGAGGGTATATCAGGGGATGTGACGAAGCAGTCTGTTCCTTTGTTATGGTTACTGCAAGGACCTGTAAAGGAGACCGAGTGTAAATGTACCGTGACATTGCTGTGTAGAGCCTGTGCTTATTATTTAAGTGTTGTTGACACACAACCCAGCCAAATAAAGGAGCTGTTTAATTGTGAACTGTCTTATGTCTGTCATTTCTGAAGCACTGCATCTGCGCACTGCACACACAGCTGCATAGACTTCAAGAGCTTCTTTAGGAAGCCTAGGGCATGCATTTACAAAGCTCTGAAAAAGGGTTTGTCATAATCAGGGGGGGGGCCATATTTGTCCCTGCTATATGGAGAAGAATTTAGAAGCACCATGTTCATGGCATTTTGATTGTAATGCTGGCTCCAAACAAGCAACACAACGTCTGAACCTCTCCATTTTAATAGCAGCTTCACCATAACCTGGGAATGCTTCTTGTACAAGACTTGTAATTTCAGCTGCAGACTTCAATTGTTTCTTTAGGAAGCCTCGGGCGTGCATTTACAAAGCTCTGAAAAAGTGTCAAATTATGCTTTCTACCAAACACTGCATTCATTTTTTCAACAGTCTCCTCATAATCACGCTGAACGTCAGAAGGTAGGGAAACCCAATATGCAAATGCATTGCCACTAAGTCGAGTGGGAAGAATGGCAGCTAAATCACAGTTCTGAGAATCCTTGCATGCTTTTACTACAAGCTCTAATCGCGTTTTCCAAAGGGAGAAGCTCTCCTTGTCTTTGCCGTCTCTGAAAACAAAAAGGAAGCTCTATACCGTAATGTATAACTCCGCTTGTTGCTGCTGCGTCAGCATTTGCACCCGCCTCACTTTCATTGTCCGACATGACTGTGCTCTTCGGTTTAAAAAGTACTGAATAAAATGCAGCCGCATACAACAGCAAAAAAAATGTGTAACTCACCAAGCAACCTTCGGAATGACAGGTTGTTTACTATAGTCAGACTCTTGGATAATGGAATGCTGAAAGGGGGCCAGTCGCTCGAACCATCGAGCCACCAGGCCTTCTATCTCCTTAAAGTTGTGCAATCATCGCAGGGACCCATGGTCAGTTCGTAAAATGAACTCCTTCCTCAACAGAAAGTGTCAGAAGCATTCACTACAGCCAACAGTTCTTTCTTAGTGGTGGAGTAGTTGCATTGCTGCAACTTAGTTAAAGCACGGCTAGCATAGGCGACCACTCTCTCATGCTCCCTGTCCACCTGTGACAACACAGTCCCAATGCCAGTATTACTAGCATCAGTATCTAGCAGAAACTGCTTAGTTGATACTGAAAGAAAGAAACGCTGATGTACAGGTAAGTAAGCTGGGCTGAGTTGAGTGAGGGACGGAGGGGGGTGATACTGGGACGCCAGAATCACCGTCGAGCCCTCTTGAGGTGTCGTGGGCTAGTCGACGAAACACTGAGGATGGAAGGTGCCCACTTGAAGACCCCAGAGATGTACCCTACTGTCACAAAGACGGCCGGAGTGGGTGGCGTCAGACCAGCAGCAGGAAATAAACAAACAGAGATTTGGGGTTTGGTGAAGCTGAGCGAATGCTTTCGCTCAGCATTTAATAACAGCACAGAAAATAAAAGGTTTGAACACAAAACAAAACAGGACACGGCACTTCACGCCAAAATAAAGAGACAAACAAAACGGACTATACAGTGCACGGACAGACACACAAACAAACACGGTGAGTTTTAAATAAACAAGTATTGTGCTGGTCCTACCAGCACGCAATAGCAATTGATATTTAAACTTTTATTTCTCCTTCTCTCTCACCCGTTCTCCACTCTCGAACACCCAACCCCGACTGAGTGCTACGTGTCTCTATATATACTGTTGTGCTGGGATTCAATTACTAATTAATTATTCACTTGAATCCCAGCACGTGAATTAATTAAAGTGCAATTCCCCGTGCTCACATATTATTACTTTTTACTTGCACGTGATGTGATGTGCCATCCCCGTGCCTAAATACAAATATACAATTTACACACACGTGAAACACAGACCCGCTTATATCCCGTGTACCAATCTCTATACACCAACATTAACACACGCACGCAACATACAACATATAACACACAAATGCACACAGGGGCGGGGCACATTGCCACACCTACTTAGCTCAATCCAGACGGTTGTCATGCTGATGCGCTGGGGAGGTCGCACTGTGGTTGATCCCCGGAGCCAGCATCGCAGCCGTTGTGTGTGCTGATGCGCCAGGGAGGCAAAATAAGCTGATCCCTGGAGCCAACATTACACTTCAGCCATTAACACCAGACAGAAGGATATCTACATCATCATATGGAAGGAAGCGCAAATGGATGGAGACACATATGGATCACATTAGTTTACTGTTAAGCTACGTCTTAGTTGGTGCTTATCTTGGCGAGAGCCGAGTTCAAATCAGCATGAAGTTTTAACATCTACTCTCGTGTAATGGAAATCATGGATATGCCAGAATTGGTGATTGGATCAGACATTGTCTGAGCTCATCGAATGCGCGCGGGCACTCGGCACTCCAAGAAAATCAGGCACCCTTGTTTGTCAATTAATGAAGGGGTAAAAGTCTGCCACAAAACTTCTGTAATACGAAGCTAAACCCAAAAAGCTTCGTACATCGGTCTGGGTCTGGGGAGTTGGCCATGACCGAATCGCTTCCACCTTGCCAGGGTCCGCTGCTACTCATTCCCTGGAGATGATGTGTCCCAGATACCGAACTTTAGAGGTAAACAGCTGGCACTTACTGGGTTTTACTTTTACGTTGGCCCATCCCAGGGTCTGAAGAACCTCTCCCAGTCGCCCCAGATGTTCCTCAAATGTCCTGCCAAACACAATTATATCATCCAGGTACACTAAACACTTAGTCCATTGCAAGTCAGTCAGCATGAATTCCATTAAGTGCTGAAAGGTACTGGGTGCATTACAGAGCCTGAATGGTAGGACGTTAAATTCATGAAGTCCATATCTAGTACTAAAGGTAGTCTTCTCGTGGCTCCGGGGGTCCACTTCGACCTGCCAGTAACCACTGGCTCAGTCCAGAGTGGAAAACCATTGTGCACCAGTCAGGGTATCCAGCATGTCAGCTATTCAAGGAAGGGGGTAGGCATCCTTTACAGTTACCTCGTTTAGCCAGCGATAATCGACACAAAATTGAAGAGTCCCATCCTTCTTCCTTACTAGAACTACTACCGCTGCCCAAGGACTACAGGAAGGGTTTATAATGTTACCGTCCAACATTTCCTGAAGGTGGACATCCACATCCTCCTGCAAGTGGATTGGTGTCCGCCTGGGGGCCATGCTGTAATTTCAAGCCATTAAAATCACAAGGTGCAGCCCATGTACCTCAGACTGTCAATATACCATTATTAGCTGTTCTAAAACACCCCTTATATGGAGTACAGCTGACCACTAAGTAAAGAAATCTGGGCTCCTGTGTCATTCAAAAAATGAGAGGACCCCCAAAATTGTTCCATCCAGATACATTCCCTTCCCTACGCTTAACGAGGGACAGTACATGTCCGGTCGATTTATTGGGTTAGACAAAGTGACTGAACTCCTCTACCAGGGCTAGTTTTCCGCCAGCTCCCTACAATCTCGGCTCAAATGCCTACAACTCGCACAATTCCAACATTGTCTATTCCCTGGGTTTCTCCTATTTCTAGGAGGTACTGCCCACTCAGCCTCCTCAACACTGGGTGGAGGGGACCAACACCGTGATGCCCTTGTCTACTGACTTCTTTTAACTGGCAAATCTCTTTATGTAGCCCTTCAACTACACTCAGCACTCTCTGTAACATGTCTGTTGCTATGTGTGTAGCCCTGACAGCGGCATCACTGGAGGGGGGTGGGGGGGGTTAGTGTACTATGCTCCAATGTTCTAATAAGTGATATCTCCGATGCTAGGTCGATAGCTTCTTCTAAACTCTTGGGTTTAGCACTACAGAGCTGGATTCTCAGTTCCCCACTCCCTGCATGTGTGATCAAGTGGTTACATGCTATAGTATCTCATGTGTCTGGATGGGCTCAGGGGGGCGCTTTTGTTATTAATTGTACTGCCGAATTCTCTAATGCTTTCTTTTCTCGGACGCGTTTGATTTTGTAATTCAATACGATAACACTCATAACTGATCTGAGGAGTCAAATACCTCTTTTTTATTAATTTCCCGTGCTGCTTCGGGTAACCCTTCATAAATTTCTCGGGCCCGTCCCACAAGAAAAAGTCCCCCAAATTTAAATTTAATTTATTCATCCCAACTATTTATGTCAGCTGCAAGACCAAAATGGTCCGACCAATCTTTCCAACTGCCTCCAGTTCCATTAAAAGTTTCTGGCATAAATATCGGGCGAGGTATACTTTCAATCCGACCAGCAGAAGGGTTAGCACTTCTGGCCTCCTCCATTCTTCCACAATTCATGTTTTATAAAATCCCACTCTGCCACCAGTGTAAAACCAGGCACAGTTTCATCAATACGGATTTCAGGAGAAGGATACAAAATACAGACCACCTCAGTAGCCAATGCTAGTATAGGCGGTTATGGGTGTCCTAATAAATCTAATAATATATAAACACACATTAATCACTGCAAACAAGCATAAGAGATTAAAAGAAATAAACAAACAGCAAAGCACTCTGTGTAATCAATAAAATAACTACCACACTCAATAATTTAAAACAATAACAGATACAAATGTGAAGTCACACGCACCTACTAATCCTATATGCTGCACTAGCTGCTCTGTATCTATTGTCCACTCCCCTGATTTTTCTAATTGAGAGTGTGGCCGTCGCTACATAAAGAACTAATAGCTAAATCAGAGAAGGTATATATTTAACAGCTGACTGAATAGAGCAGTTAAAAGGGCAATGTTTACTCGGAGGGCAAAATGTTAACTCTACACGAAATGATAGGGTCTTGTCTGAGTTAGTGTGCTGGCACGCCCCTACAAGATCTGTAGTTGAAAGGTCCCCCTAATACGCTGCTCCTTACTCTGGTAGTTCACACAGCGGTCTGCATCTCAAGTGTTTCAAAGCAGTACACTATCTGTTGTACTTTCTCTCTATTACAGCCTCGCTGTGTTGTCCCGTTTCACTCTGTCATTCCGATTGTTATCTGGAAACATACGTTGATTCAGCTTGCTCCAAACTCTGGTGCGCCACACACCTGTCTTTCTAATCATGCGCTCTCGCAGTACGCCTGTGCGTGTCCCTACTGACCTCCTGCTCGCTTCCTGCTCGTAAATACTTCTTCTGCCCCTCTTTAACAAGATAACAGTAATTCAATCAAGCGTCCAAATGTTATCTACAAAACATTACCATTGTACACCAGCCCAGACATTACATACGTGATTAGAAAATCAAACACTAGTACGTATAATATTCTTTCAGATAAACTTGTTATGATTTTGAATGTGCGCCTCTTAAAAACAGTATTATTGTCATTGCTTGCGCCCCGGCACCTCTTTCTTTACAAAATAAGCACTGGTTGTAGGAGCCGAAATGCAATTATAATTAGTAATGTTGTGATCGTTTGGTATTGCTTCTATTCTTTGCTCACTGCGCCCTCTAGTGGTTGTTAAATATAGTGGAGAAGGGGTGAACTAAAAGTGATTGGAAGGGGAAATTACGCAGTTGAGCTTGGCTGGAAGCAAATACAGTTTTTTGACCTTATCTTGGAATCACAGTATAAATCAACTAAGGACTTCTTCAATAAGCAAGTCAAGGCATGTTATACGTTGTCTGTATATTCTGCTCGCACGATATTTCCTCTTTTTCTATTGCTCTGCTAGCATTTGCAATATAGCTGTCTGAAAGCCACGTTCACTCTTTAACTAGAAACATCGATTGTCCTGAAGTACTTCCTGCGAAATAATTAAGAGGAGTGTAACCAATCTGATTCCCATGCAATATAGTGATTTGTGAGCAAATTAACCTTTGAATTTACCTCGCGGTGGTGAACTTGCGGGATTATTCATGACACCTCCCCCTAATTTGAGGGAAAAGCACTTGCGCGAGAACAACTCGCAAACCCGTTTGAAATATTTGGCCCACAATTTTTAGGAATTCAAAAATGTTCTCTACATCTGTGTGCCTCACAGTCACTCTGTATTTTAGAAGCAGTGTTAGCTCATTCAGTCCATCATTTTTTTTACCACTTTTTACTCTTACATGCAGCACATTTCGTGTTGACATCATAGCAGGATTTTTGAGAACTGCTTGCTGAAGAGTGGGGTTTTTTTCAGTGTGTCTTTTTTTTTTGCATATACGGGATATGATCGCTCATTGTGATCAATTCAACTTCCTCTGCTGGTACATGTGATCGACAACGTTTTTCAGCTTCTGTGTTTTCGTTGTGTTTAACTGTAACTCTCCTTTTAAAATGACCCTGATTTCTGTTTAATGTGTTTGGTTTCTGAATTAAAACAGAGAAACTGTTAAGTGTGAAATTAATTTGTAAATGAAAGTCAGAAAGTCGGAAGAAAACACCAAAAGCCAGAAGCCCTAGTGCGTACGTGTGCGTGTGCGTGTGTATAACTCGTCTCGACAGGTAAGAGAGGGAGGATGGGCTCTATTCATCAAAGTGTTGGTTTCAAAATTCGTTATTATGAACAGATTAAGAACAGTGTAAGAACTGTCTGTGATTCATCAAATACATATTTCGTCATTTCCAAACAACTGAATGACATCATGTCATACCAAAAAGCGACTGTTTTACACAATCCGACAAATCCTAAAAAAAGTCAGTTTCCTAAAAAAGTCCCAGTTTCATCATACACTTGTGGTGTAAAGAAGGTCCTTTTTTCAGTCGATGGTTAACACCACGTCTCAGATGTTCTTAACACAGACAAAACCGGTATTAGCAGAAAATGCCAATGCATTTGCAATTGTAGCCCTCACAGCACATGACTAGAAAACGAGGCTGCTATGCAACATTCTTTCTTTTCTAAATATGCCCAATGATGCGGTGAAAAGAAGATTCAGACTAGATACAGCTGCGACCCATGTGAGGAACTGTGGGGAGATCTTGAAAGCAAACGGCTAGAACTCCTGCTTTACCAGTGCACAGCAAAGTTCAAATGACACTGGGGTTCTACGCCACTGGATCGTTCCAGAGACCCGGAGGGGATCAGTAAGGAGCACTGGCCTAGCCAGAACATGTTTGCCACGCCAGCAAAAATACAAATATCTCTAGAAACTTTCAATTTTTGCCAAGCGTTCCAGTTCTGATTCAGTTTTAAGTACAGTTATGGCCAAAAGTTTTACAGCACCTAGAATTTTAGGATTGAGACATAATAAAAAAAATATTAACATAATGTATATATTTTATTTATCATGTAATCAAATAAACTATAAAATGATATCGGAAAAGTCTACCGGAAGCCATAATAGTAGTACAGTAGTTCATGTCACATTATTATTCGTATGTGGAAAACTACAAAGCGGTATGTAATTCAATATGTTAACGTAACATTATACAGCAGGTTTCATTTGACTTTATGAAGCAAAATGTGTTAACTCTATAGGGGGGTGCAACACTTTTGGCCATAGCTGTATGTCGATGCCTAAGTGTAACCTCTGGCTAGAGGTTGAAAAGATAATAAAACCTCCATATCCCCCTCAAATGAATGAAGGATAACAGAGACAGCAGTGCAGTTAAAAACAGAGTTTATTATCAAGTGAAATAAGAATTGAATGAGGTATCAGACAGAATGTTCTTTACTAGCTAACAAAGGTTTATGCTCATCAAATGTGCCGAGGATGTACACTGTAGCTCTATTAGACCACACGTCGATCAGGTAAACTTCAAAAGACAAAGTAAATTAACACACACACACACACACACACACACACACACACACACAAAGTGAACGTGGAAAGTAAAACATAGCAAAACTCGAAAACAACCAAATCTAAATCAAACCACAATACAAGTCTTTAAACCATAATAATCAAATCATAATGTACACACAAACTCAGTTTAAAGTGACAATTTATCTGATTGATAGTGCAGTTGGAGGAACAGAGTTCCAACAACCAGAGTGAAACGATCTTCGGTAGCTTTGGTACAGGTATTCTCAATGAGAATTGTTTAGTATTAGTGTTACGTCAGTGAGCGAGGCACTGTAAGAGTCCACACTAGTAAGAGAGAGAACATCAAAGCAAGAAAAGAAATAAACAGACTGTCAAAAGAAGCAGTATACAGTAAATACAGTTCAACAATAAAACAAAATACAAAACAGTAAGAGAAACAGTGGCTGGCACTCCAGAATTCTGCAAACACAAAAGCAAGGATTACAAAATAATACCAGTCACAGTATATATATATATATATATATATATATATATTGTGTTCCTTTGATTTACACAACCTACTCAACACGTTCAATGTGTGAAAAAATGGGTGGGGTGAAAAAACAAATCAATTAAAAATAAAAACCTGAAAAGTCTTCATTAGATAAGTATTCACCCCCTTTGCTATGACACTCCTAAATAAGCTCAGGTGCAACCAATTGCCTTCAGAATTCACACAATAAGTTAAATGGAGTCCATCTGTGTGCAATAAAAGTGGTTCACATGATTTCAGATTAAATACACCCGTCTCTGTAAGGTCCCACAGTTGGGTAACGCATTCAAAGCAAATATACTACCATGAAGACCAAGGAGCTTTCAAAACAACTCTGGGATAAAGTTGTGGAAAGGCACAGATGAGGGGAGGGGTATAAAAAGATTTCAAAAGGCATTGAATATCCCTTGGAGCACAGTCAAGTCGATCATTAAGAAGTGGAAGGTATACGGCACCACCCAGAATCTGCTTAGAGCAGGCTGTCCTCCCAAACTGAACAGCCAGGTAAGAAGGGCATTGGTCAGAGAAGCCAGCAGTTACAAAAACAAAGTTTCACGAGTTAGATGGGGCCCATGTTAAAAACATTGATAATACATATGATTTCCAAAGGAATGAAATACATTTTTACACTACTGCCACCTAGGTACAATTATTTCCTTAGGTTTCCTAACCTTGACAATAAATCTAAACAAAAATCAAATATTCTCATTAAACTTGCCATACTTGTATGGATACATATTACATGGTTCATGATCATTACACTAATTCTGTAGCATTACAAAATAAAATAGATACATAACACATCACTATGGGAGTTTCATATGAGTAAATGCTAGTTATTTAGAAACAGCAACTATTTACACATAAAATAGAAGCAGTAATAACATCTACTGTGACTCGATTCAGAGAAACATTTACACAAACAATGATGCTGAGGCTACAGTCAAACAGTGAATCCTTAATATTGTAACGGCCGAGGACGTTGTATTTTTGCTTGGGTTTCTTTTGTTTTAATTCTTATAAAGAATAGACAGACCACTGATGCAGGTGCAACGCTCCATGGAGCTTTTTAATGCCCTCCGTGACACACCAACGGACCCTGTTTGGCTCAGGACCACACCATCAAAATAAGAAAACCCACTAGCAACCCTCAATCCTATCCTGCAGCTCTCTCTGCCCTTTGTTGTATATCCCTGCTCCTGTGTTCCTGCATGCAGTTCCCACGGTTACCAGATCGATCTTTTTCTGTCGCTCTCTGTGACAGTCTGGCTCGCAGTGGTGACGTCACGGACCAGGAAGTAGAAACCAAAACAATGGTTGGGCGGTTAAAGCTGAGTGCAACGGCACTCAGCGTATTTATTAATAAACAAAATATTAAACAAACCAACAAAACACAAAACAAAAGGGCACGAGGGCCAAACGAATGAACAAACAAACAAGTAAGTGATGTGCTGGGTAATCCAGCACGTTTTAGCAATTGTTTTTCAAATGTGGCTTTCTCTCTCCGCTCTCCCGTACTCTCCTCTACACTCTCAACCCCGAGTGCAGAGTGCTGCTGGTTTATATACTCTGGCCGAGGGATTAACTAGTTGGTAATTATCTTATTATCCTCGGCCAGAGTCTGCATCGTTTGGTAAGGATGCATGACTGTCAGCTAGTTAAATAATCAGTAGCTGATCAGCCATGCATCCTCACGGGGTTTTTAAATATAACAATAAAAGATGCGGCGCTTTTACCCGCGCCGCAAACAAAAATACAAATAATAATAAATAGGGGGGACACTCCGCCCACATGCCCCCCCAGCACATGGCCTTTTCGGCCACCTCCCCTTAGTCTCAATGTCCTGGAAGAGGGGAAGCAAGTTGCTTCTGGGGGTGGCCATGGTGGAAATCACCCCCCCATTCTTACGTGGCCGGCAGCTCCCTCTTCCGGGGCTCCCTCCACACTCTATCCTGCCCAGCCGAAGTGCGGCTGGGGGAGCTGGTCTCCTGACCTTCCCCCTCCTCTTCACGGCCAGCAGTTCCCCTCCGTGGGGCTCTGACCACACAATCTCCTGCCGCAAAAGTGCGGCTGGGGAAGCTGGTCTCCTGACCTCCCCCCCCTTCTTCATGGTCGGCAGCTCCCTCCGTGGGGCTCCGACCACATGATCTCCTGCCATGGAGGGGTTGGTCTGGTGCCACGTGCCCGACCTCACCAACCGCGAAGCACCACCCCTCACCCTTCAGGCAGGTGAGGCAGACGTCCAGTGTGGCAAGGTAAGGCTGCTGTTGCTGCGCCTCCTGCTGCTGTTGTTGCTGCTGCTGCTTTCTCCTCCGGCTAATTTTTATTTATTTATTTTTTATTTTTTTTTCCAAAAAATACACACAAAATACTTTTTGAAAAAAACAAACAAAAAAAACGTCCTTATCCTTTCCTGGTCCGGCTGTTGGAGGCGTTGTTTGTCCCACCTCGGACACCATATGTGACAGTCTGGCTCGCAGTGGTGACGTCACGGACCAGGAAGTAGAAACCAAAACAATGGTTGGGCGGTTAAAGCTGAGTGCAACGGCACTCAGCGTATTTATTAATAAACAAAATATTAAACAAACCAACAAAACACAAAACAAAAGGGCACGAGGGCCAAACGAATGAACAAACAAACAAGTAAGTGATGTGCTGGGTAATCCAGCACGTTTTAGCAATTGTTTTTCAAATGTGGCTTTCTCTCTCCGCTCTCCCGTACTCTCCTCTACACTCTCAACCCCGAGTGCAGAGTGCTGCTGGTTTATATACTCTGGCCGAGGGATTAACTAGTTGGTAATTATCTTATTATCCCTCGGCCAGAGTCTGCACGCGTTTGGTAAGGATGCATGACTGTCAGCTAGTTAAATAATCAGTAGCTGATCAGCCATGCATCCTCACGGGGTTTTTTAAATATAACAATAAAAGATGCGGCGCTTTTACCCGCGCCGCAAACAAAAATACAAATAATAATAAATAGGGGCGGGACACTCCGCCACACTCTCTTTTCACCAACTCCCCCTCCTTCCCCAAGCAGACCACTGTGCCCACCCCCCTCCAGCTCCCTCCCACCAATCACTGTGCTCCGCCGGACCCTCAAGAGAAGGGGGAGCGGCGAACACTTGTCTATACCCCCGAAGTCTAGGCACCCCAATGTCCCGCACTTTCCCACCCCAAGCACCCACAGACACCCAGACTCACACACAACCTCTGCTACGGCTCTCCCATCCCGTAAACTCTCCCAGAGCCTCCAAATAGCTAACTAACAGCCTCCGCCCCCTAGATAGTGTAGCCCGCACACCTTACAATAACAGCAAGCAATAACAATGCCCCTCTGGAGCGCTAGCGCCCTTGCCGCGATCTCCGGGTCTGGTCGTTACAATATTTACGATTCAGTGACCATCACCATTATAATATATTTAACCTTGCAGCAAACTTTAATGCGTTGAAGTGGAGTGTGCGGCTACCTTACCAGGTGGGGGCAAGCCAGCACCATTATACACAGTCGAGACTGTGTCCACAATCCAATGTGACAGACGCTGCTTAGAGAGGGGCTGTCCTAGGGTCCGTGTCCCGTGACAGACAAAAAGCTGGTCAGATTGACGCAGAGCTCTTGTCCTATGCACGTAGCATCTCAATGCCCGCACTGGGAAGAGGAAATTCAATCTCTCATCCTCTGCTGAAGCAAACGGAGGTGGAAGGAAGGACTCCAGTTCCACAGACTGATTAATGTGGAAGGCTTTGATCACCTTGGGGAAGAAAGCAGGGTTGGTGCGCAGCGACACCCTGCTGCCATCCTCCCAAATACGCATGCAGGAGCTGTGCACAGACAGCGCCTGCAGCTCACTGAACCACTTAGCAGAGGTGATAGCCATGAGGAAGGCTGTCTTCATAGACAGGTACTTCAGCTCTATGGAGTGTATGGGCTCAAACGGGGCCTTCGTGAGAGCCTCCAGTACAATATTAAGGCTCCATTCGGGGAGAACAGTCCTCCTGGGAGGGCGTAATTGCAGAGCGCCTTTAAGAAATCGGGTTGCCAAAAAATGCGCACCCGGAGACACCGAATCTACAGGGGCATGGCAAACAGAGATAGTCGCTAAATACACCTTCAAAGTGGAAGGTGACCTACCAGCATCGATGACTGGCATAGGGCAAGATATGGGGTCATGGCTTCTAGCCAGACACCAAGCTTGGAAATATCTCCACTTATAGGTGTACAAGGACCTAGTGGAGTCTGCCCTAGCGCTCTGCAACATACCCAAAACCGCATCTGATAGCCCTAGGGCTAACCTGCAGTCCCTTTCAAGGGCCAGACCCATAGCCGGAACCTGCCCGGTTCCGGGTGCCAAAGAGAACCTCTCGCCTGACTGAGGAGATCCATGCGCAGTGGGATCTCTCAGGGCTGGCCGTGTAACAGCTGGCACAGGGTCAAAAACCAGATTCTCCTGGGCCACTTGGGGGCCACTAGGAGAACTGACACTTCCTCTAACGACCTTTTTGAGAAAGACTGTGAGAGGTGGTATAGGCGGGAAAGCGTACAAAAATGCTTTGGGCCATTCGTGCGCTAGGGCGTCTATGCCGAGTGGACCGCCTAAGCGGTGGAGGGAGTACCACAGGGGGCAATGTGTCGTCTCTGCCGAGGTGAAGAGATCGACCTGTGCCTTCCCGAACCATTCCAGAAATGCGCTCCACTCTCTGAGCGTGGAGCCGCCACTCTGATGGATGCAGACCCTTCCTGGAGAGGAGGTCCGCTGCCCAGTTCACTGCGTTGCCCATAGGGACAGCAAGTTCCTCTGAGCCCATGTCAATAGCCTGAAGGCCATGCGATGCAACTCCGGGGACCATAGGCCCCCCTGGTGGTTGACATACGCCACCACTGTCATGTTGTCCGTCTGGATCAACAGATGTGTACCGCTCAGCACCGGGAGGAAGTGGTGGAGAGCAAGGGAGACCGTTTGCAACTCCAGCATGTTTATGTGCAGGTATGTCCAGGGGTCCGCCAGGATCCGCATAGTCCTCTGCCTTCCCAGACCGCCCCCCAAACGAAGTTGGAGATGTCTGTCGTCACCACTTTAGTGGTTTAACACTACTCCCATTCGCACATCTTCGCGCAGGTGAGAGGTCATCCTCCACCAGCGTAGGGCTGCAGAGCATGCGGGAGACGCAGTCAGTCAACAGTGTCTGTCGCATTTGGTGTTGAGGTGGAACGTATTGAGCCACGCCTGTAGCGGGCGCATGTGAAGCAGACCCAGCTGACTGGCCGATATGGCTGCGGCCATCAGACCCAATAGTTTCTGGCACAATAGGAGGGTGACATGCGATCCTTGTTGAAACAGGGAGAGGCAGCCCGGGATAGCTGCAACTCTGTCATCTGACAGGTATACGCGCATCGTACTGGAGTCCAGCCGGAGGCCCGAAGTACGTTGTGCACTGCACCGGTGTAAGCCGACTCTCTGCATTGTTGATGGTGAGGCCTAGCCTTCGTCAGATGCTCTGTCACGACCGCCATGTGTGCCACTGCTCCCTCTCGCAACTGAGAACAGATCAACCAGTCGTCGAAATAGTTTATTGCTCTGATCCCCTGTAGCTCCAGGGGGGGGCAAGGATAGCATCCATGCACTTTGAAAATGTATGAAGAGCTAGGGAGAGGCCGAATGGCAGCACGGCAAACTCGGAAACGCTTCCTTGAAAAGAAAATCGGAGCTACTTCCTGTGCTCTGGACGAATGGGAACGTGAAAGTACATGTCCCGTAAGTCCACGGTGGTGAACCAGTCGCCTGAACGGATGGACTGGAGAATGTGACGGTGCGTCACCATCTGGAACCTCCTTTCTTTTAAGAACCCGTTGATTAGCCTCAGGTTTAGAATGGGGTGAAAGCCTCCATCTTTTTTGGGTACCAGAAAATACCTTGAATAGTACCCCTCTCTGTGGGAGGAGGGGTCTGCGAGATGAATGATTCACTTGCACAGCAAGGCGGCCACTTCCTTCTGAAGTACCAAGGCCTGGAGAGGGTCTGTCACGAAAGTATTTGTGATACCTCGAAAGGGAGGAGGTCTCAAGTGGAACTGAAGCATGTAACCGTTTTGCACGGTGGCGAGCACCCAGGAGTCTGAGGTGCAACCACGCCAGTACTGCAGCTATTGTGCTGAAAAGGGGGTCTGAGGCCGCCAGCCTTTAGGGGCCTTGCATGGGCTACTGAGGCTGCGGCGGGGCAGTTTGGGGTGGCTGTTTAGGGCGCTGGCCCTGGAAACGCCTCCTGTGATGCTGGTGTGTGGGCTTGCCACGTCCTGCGTTCCGTTTGCCTGCCGGGTGGGCCTGGTTGTTTGCTGCTGGTGTGCCTTGTAGGCGATGCCTTAGGTCACCCAGTGGAGCCGTGGGGACTGGAACTGTTCTGGTGACAGTCAGCGTCTGAGGAGCTCTCCAGCGGTTTGACCTGCCCACGCGGAAGCGGACGCCTTGTGTACCCGGTGGAACCTCTGTAAGATCTCTACGGCTGGCCCAAAGGTATGTCCTGGGGATATAGGCGAATCAAGCAGCGCGGCCTTATCCGCATCAGGAACTTTGGCTTGTGCCTACCCTGACTGCGCGGTCACACACACCTGGTCAGCGTGTAGAGTGTACCAGGGGGACACAAGGGCCGAAGAGTTGAAGCAGACAGCAAAACCCCGGTAGAAAGATAGTATAGGGGAGAGCACACTGTTTGTTTACAAGGCCCGACTCACCGAGGTGGGCGGGCCTACGCAGCCGGCAAGGTCTACTCAACAGTGGGGATATGGCAAGGCCTAGCCCCGTGGAGGAACTGTGTGCTCTCAGAAAGAAGTAGGCAAACACTCGCGGGTGACTGCACAGGCAATCACTCACACACGACAGTTTTCAGCACGAATGCAAGGGAAATACCCGATTTGACTCGAGAAGCTCTTTTCTATCAACACGTTCAGCTCAACACAGAGGTCTTACCATACCGTCTTGAGAAGAAAAAAGAGAAATGGCTTCTTTTGGATGGCGGTTTTATTCCCTCGGTGGGCGGGACCGAGTGCATCATCCCAGGAAGGGGCCTATCGGCAGCTCTGGTATAGAGAGCTCAGCGATACCTACCCAATGGGCAGGTATATCCCATACGTATTGTAATTGGAGGTCATCTTCGAATTGAAAGGGAACTAAAGATCAGTCTATTAATATTCCTGAAAAACAACTATTGTTTTTTTTGTAAATTCAGATTCCTGGTGGGAGCAAGTGCACCTACCTGCGGACGCCTATGACCATATTAGAAAATATAGTTCACTTGAATAACAAAAAAAAAAACTTTTACTTATCTTGAAAAGACTTGATCATCATGCTGAACAACTTAAATTAGCCAACTTTATCCAAAAATAGTGTTAAATATGGTTAATTATTTCAAAGCAATAACGAAAAGGGGAAAAACCTGTTTACCGTACTGCGACTGTGAAGGGCATCACAACAACTGAGTGTTTATTCAGCCTCCTTCGACTGCCAGCCGCGAAAATTTACAGGTAAAATGAACGTGAGAGCAAAAAACTAAAACAAATAAATACATGGTATAAAATAACACTCATGAGGATAGTCCTATACAACTGGTCCCTCCAGCATTTACTCCCCTTAGCACTCGTTTGGTGTATTATTATATATTTGCATCGGGTAACAGCATTTCTATTTGCAAGCTAGATACTAGGCTGAGGAACTTGGGGAGTAGGCCTATAATTTCCAATAAAAGGATCCGAACTCCATTATTCTGTGTCGCCTATGTGTGAATGCTTTCTTAGCAAAAATCTATAATATACTAGAATTATAATAATAAAACAACCTTACAGGCCGGCCGGGGGTAATTCATGTATTCTTTAAAATACTGTTAAAGTGTGTATCACAATAAAAAAGACAGCGCTCCCAAGAGAGACACACGAGGAGATACTGTGTCTCTTTATTGTGATTAAATGTGTTGTTTTGTGTGTTTGGTTCTCTCGCTCAGGAAGTGAAGATGCTGTCATCTACGCTGCCGTGCAGTTTGCAGGAGCTCCGAGCGTCGTGCCGCCGAAGACAAAGGCAGCCTCCGATACCACCGCTGCGGGTGAGACCGCTGAGAAATGAAAACAGAAAGCATCATTATTAATATTGCCTGGGTTTATAACACATGTCAGGTGTCAGCTGACAGGTATACACGCATCGTACTGGAGTGCAGCCGGAGCCCCAAGTACGTTGTGCACTGCACCGGTGTAAGCCGACTCTTTGCATCGTTGATGGTGAGGCCCAGCCTTCGTCAGATGCTCTGTCACGACTGCCATATGGGCCACTGCTCCCTCTCGCGACTGGGAACAGATCAACCAGTCGTTGAGGTATTTTATTACTCTAATTCCCTGCAGCTCAAGGGGTCAAGGATAGCATCCACGCACTTTGAAATTGTATGAAGAGCTAGGGAGAGGCCGAATGGCAGCACAGTAAACTCGGAAACGCTTCCTTGAAAAGAAAATCAAAGCTACTTCCTGTGCTCTGGACGAATGGGAACGTGAAAGTACACATCCCGTAAGTCCACGGTGGTGAACCAGTCGCCTGAACGGATGGACTGGAGAATGTGATGATGCGTCACCATCTGGAACCTCCTTTCTTTTAAGAACCCATTGATTATCCTCAGGTCTAGTACCCCTCTCTGTGGGAGGAGGGGTCTACGAGATGAATGATTCACTTGCACAGCAAGGCGGCCACTTTATTCTGAAGTACCAAGGCCTGGAGAGGGTCTGTCACGAAAGTATTCATGATACCTCGAAAGGGAGGAGGTCTCAAGTGGAGCTGAAGCATGTAACCGTTTTGCACGGTGGCAAGCACCCAGGAGTATGAGGTGCAACCGCGCCAGTACTGCAGCTATTGTGCTGATAAGGGGGTCTGAGGCCGCCAGCCTTTAGGGGCCCTGCTTGGGCTACTGAGGCTGCGGCGGGGCAGTTTGGGGTGGCTGTTTAGGGCGCTGGCCCTGGAAACGCCTCCTGTGATGTGGTTGTGGATACGTTGCAGAGCACTAGGGCAGACTCCACTAGGTCCTTGTACACGTATAAGTGGAGATATTTCCAAGCTTGGTGTCTGCAAGAACTGCTCGATGCTGACAGGTCACCTTCCACTTTCAAGGTGTTCCCGGTGGGACCTCTGTAAGATCTCCACGGCTGGCCCAAAGTTATGTCCTGGGGATATAGGCGCATCTAGCAGCGCAGCCTTATCTGCATCAGGAACTCTGGCTTGTGACAGCCAAAGCTGTCTACGAGCCACAATCAAGCTAGCCAGGCTCTGCTTTAGCATGCTAGGAACTGAGGCAGGCCGGGAACTTCTGAGAGCCAGAGCCATTGCCTGCAGCACTTTGACTGTGCACTGATGCTGTAGCGCTGGGCACCGTATGCAGTATGCACTGAGCACTTGTGCACTGAGATACCTAAGTACCAAGGGATATGCGTGCGCCGCAGTAACGAATTACCGGGGTGGGGGGTGGCACTACGCAATTCTGCCTACCCTGACCGCGCGGTCACACACACCTGGTCAACATGTAGAGTGTACCAGGGAGACACAAGGGTCTAAGCCGTGGTGGGCGAGTCGGAAGCAGACAGCAAAGACCGTGGTAGAAATAGATAGGGGAGAGCACACTGTTTATTTACAAGGCCCGACTCACCAAGGTGGGCGGGCCTACGCAGCCGGCGAGGTCTAATCGACAGCGGGGATGAGGCAAGGCCTAGCCCCGTGGAGGAACTGTGTACTCTCAGAAAGAAATAGGCAACCACTCGCGGGTGACTGCACAGGCAATCACTCACACACGACAGCTTTCAGCACAAATGCAAGGGAAATACTCGATTCGACTCGAGAAGCTCTTTTCTATCAACACGCTCAGCTCAACACAGAGGTCTTACCGTACCGTCTTGAGAAGCAAAAAGAGAAATGGCTTCCTTTGGATGGCGATTTTATCCCCTCGGTGGGCGGGACCGAGTGCATCATCCCAGGAAGGGGCCTATTGGCAGCTCAGGTATAGAGAGCTCAGCAATACCTACCCAATGGGCAGACAAATCCCATACGTAATGTAATTGGTGGTCATCTTCGAATTGAAAGGGAACTAAAGATCAATCTGTAAATTTTCCTGAAAAACAACTATTGGTTTTTTTGTAAATTCAGATTCCAGGTGGGAGCAAGTGCACCTACCTGCGGACGCCTATGACCATATTAGAAAATATATTTCACTTGAATAACAAAAAAACAACTTTTACTTACCTTGAAAAGACTTGATCATCACGCTGAACAACTTAAATTAGCCAACTTTATCCAAAAATAGTGTTAAAAATGGTGAATTCTTTCAAAGCAATAACGAAAAGGGGAAAAACCTGTTTACCGTACTGCGACTGTGAAGGGCATCACAACAACTGAGTGTTTATTCAGCCTCCTTCGACTGCCAGCCGCGAAAATTTACAGGTAAAATGAACGTGAGAGCAAAAAACTAAAACAAATAAATACATGGTATAAAATAACACTCATGAGGATAGCCCTATACAACTGGTCCCTCCAGCGTTTACTCCCCTTAGCACTCGTTTGGTGTATTAATATATATTTGCATTGGGTAACAATTTCTATTTGCAAGCTAGATACAAAGCTGAGGAACTTGGGGAGTAGGCCTATAATTTCCAATAAAAGGGTCCAAACTCCATTATTCTGTGTCGCCTATGTGTGAATGCTTTCTTAGCAAAAATCTATAATATGCTAGAATGATAACAATAAAACAGCCTTAGAGGCCGGGGGTTGGGGGGGAGGGGGTAAGTCATGTATTCTATGAAATACTGTTAAAGTGTGTATCACAATAAAAAAGACAGCGCTCCCAAGAGAGACACACGAGGGGATACTGTGTCTCTTTATTGTGAGTAAATGTGTTGTTTTGTGTGTGTTTTGTTCTCTCGCTCAGGAAGGGAAGATGACATCATCTACGCTGCCGTGCAGTTTGCAGGAGCTCCGAGCGCCACGCCACCGAAGACAAAGGCAGCCTCCGTTACCACCACTGCGGGTGAGATCGCTGAGAAATGAAAACAGAAAGCATCATTATTATTATTACGTGGGTTTATAACACATGTCTCACATCGTGCTATAGGAGAGTGCAGGTCCAGAAATGCCATTTTAAAGCCAGAACAATGGACGTGTAATTGCATGCATGCCCTCCACAAAACATGAACATGCCAGAGGGGTTCTGCTTGGGGGATGCAAGGGTCACACAAACAGTTTGCAAGGTTAACTTTCACTGCCAGGATTTGCAGACATGAAACCTTCTTTTATCAGATTTAAACAGGAGTTGGAGCAGAATATCAGTTGCATGCCCTGGATAAGACATGAACATGCCAGAAGGGCTGTGCTTGGATCCTGTAAGGATCACACAAGGAGATTGTGAGATTTGAACTTGATCCTAGCATGGCTTCTTTGGAAATGAATACTTCTTCATATCAACAATTCAACATTTTCATTTCATTTCTGACCTGCTTAGTATCGTATTACATCTCTATTACCAGCTTGGGACACACAACAAAGTACTGAACAGCAAGCAAGAACCGCTCTGAATCATTGCAAAAATCACAACCACATGAGGGGCAGTAAAACACCAAAACTAGAACACGTGGAAATCCTTCCTCTACCTGTTGATTGAGTGTGTGTATCCTGAGCTGTGTTCTCTCCTCAGACCGCACCCTGCCTGTGAGTGCTGCTGGCAAAGCCTCTTCATACAGACAGCCTGCACTGGTCCTCCTCATCCTGTGCTGTCTCTTACTGGCTGCCATCATCTCCCTCGCTGTCTATCGTGAGTATTCAAACACTGCTGTGTTGTCTGTGTTGAACCCGGGTTTGGATGTGGGTGCTGTTGTAATATTTCACTTGAGCCTTGGTTGGAGGTAACCTAACATTCTAATTGCCTCTTCACATTGGATTGATACTAAACACAATAGCTGCAGTACTGTTTGGGAAGCGGTAATGCTGCTGTCTTGTAAATCAATAACTGTGTTCAAATTCTCACTTGCTCTTTGATAACTCTGCTGCACTCAATATAATCAACTAATATGCTTATTACAAAAATAACAATAAATTGTATCCATGTTCATGCATACTTTGTTTTTTTCTAGATACAAGTTCATAAAATAACTTTTTAGTACTTATATTGTGGCATGTTGAGAATTCTAAAATATGCTTCTTGCTTTTTTTTTAGTCCTTATTAGGATGCTACCACACGTTTAAAAGATAAATCCATCTAGCTATTCTTTTGCATTTGTTTCATGCAGTACATATACCTCTGGCAGACTGGTACGCAGAACAGGGAAAAAAGGGCTGGACAAGGGAAATAATGTGTCAGATGTTAAAGTGGATATGAGAATGGCAGTGATGAAGCCAATTTGCTTGAAAACATTTCCATCAAAGGATTTTAATGATCAGATGCGATCAGAAATCAAGAGGCTGTGTAAACTGCACCTGCTGATTTTATCAGTGCTTGCTAGTCTAACTGATTAGAAGGCCTTTTTTGTTGTTCTCATAGTTGCTGTGCAGTGACATTGTAGATGCTAGTGTAGCGAGTTACTGTAAATGAGATACTGTTTTAGCAGAATACCTTGCATTTTTCTTTGTGACCGAGGCTGTGTGGTCCAGTGGTTAAAGAAAAGGGCTTGTAACCAGGAGGTCCCCGGTTCAAATCCCACCTCAGCCACTGGCTCATTGTGTGACCCTGAGCAAGTCACTTAACCTCCTTGTGCTCCGTCTTTTGGGTGAGTGTGGCAATGCGCCCCGCCCCTGTGTGCATTTGTGTGTTATGTGTTGTATGTTGAGTGTGTTAATGTTGGTGTATAGATTGGTACACGGGATATAAACAGGTCTGTGTTTCACGTGTGTTTAAATTGTATATTTGTATTTAGGCACGGGATTGCACATCACGCACGTGCATTTAAAATATAATATGTGAACACGGGGTTTCACGTAATGAATTCACGTGCTGGGATTCAAGTGAATAATTAAGTAGTAATTGAATCCCAGCACAACAGTATATATAGATGCACATTTTCACTCAGTCGAGGTTAGGTGTTCAGTGAGTGGAGAACGGGATTGGAGACGGAGGTAAAAATAATAAGAATAATAATAATAATAATAATAATAATAGTTAAAGTGTTTTCACTCACCGTGTTTGTTCGTCTGTCTGTTGTGCACTGTCTAGTCCGTTTTGTTTGTCTATTTATTTTGGCGCAAGTGCCGTGTCCAGTGTTTTTGTTTTTGCAAACCTTTTATTTTCTGTTCTGTTGATTAAAATCTGAGCGATCCTGCCGCCCAGCTTCACCAAACCACCTCTCTGTCTGTTTATTTCCTGCTTCTGGTCTGACACCACCCACCCGGCCGTTTTGTGACACGTGGTGTCATCATGGGATAAATTTCCAAGCGTCAGACCAGGAGGGTTTTGTTTAAAAAAAAAAAAAAAAAAAAAAAAAATATATGGCAGAAGACGCCATCAAACTGCGGGGCTGGTTCCTGGAGAATGCTGGGCTGGGCCCAGTCTCTGCCCATAATCGTCCGGGTCCTGTGGATGATGGACTGTGAGAGATGGGAGGCATATCAGGAGGAACACACCCCAAACACCTTGGAGGAAGGGGTGGAGTTTCTCCTCAGCTACTGAGGAACGATAAAAGGAACAGCAGCCCAGGTAGCAGGCCCACCAGCAGAGGGTGAATGCCTGCTGTCCCCATCTCCACCAGCAGAAATGAGTACCTGCTGTCCCCATCTCCACCAGCAGAGGGTGAATGCCTGCTGGTTTTGCCTCCACAGCCTGAGGGGAGGAGCCCGACCCACGCCTGAGTGGGAGGAGCCCAACGTCCCACGCCTGAGTGGGAGGAGCCCGAACGTCCTCGCCTGAGTGGGAGGAGCCTGTCCCTCGCCCGGTGGGAGGAGCCCGAATGTCCCACGCCTGAGTGGGAGGAGCCCGGAACGCCCCACGCCTGAGTGGGAGGAGCCCGAACGTCCCACGCCTGAGTGGGAGGAGCCCGAACGTCCCACGCCTGAGTGGGAGGAGCCCAACGTCCCACGCCTGAGTGGGAGGAGCCTTAACGTCCCACGCCTGAGTGGGAGGAGCCCGAACGTCCTGGCCTGAGTGGGAGGAGCCCGAACGTCCCACGCCTGAGTGGGAGGAGCCGAACGTCCCACGCCTGAGTGGGGGGGAGTCGTGCGTCTACAGCCCAAAAGGGAGGAGTCGGTGCGCCCAAGCCCAAGAGGGGGGGGGAGCGGGTTCAGCCCAAAGGGAGGAGTCGGTGCGTCCACAGCCCAAAAGGGAGGAGTCGGTGCGTCCACAGCCCAAAAGGGGAGGAGTCGGTGCATCCACAGCCCAAAAAGGGAGGAGTCGGTTAAACCACAGCCCGAGGGAGGCAAGTCAGTGCTTCCACAGCCCTGGGACCCAAGCCACCAGCAGAGGGAGAATGCCTGCTGGTTCAGCCCCAAGAGCCGAAGGGGAGGAGTTACAGGCTCAACCCCTGAAAATTTTTTTTTTGGGGAGAGGGGCAGGAGGCTGGTGTCCCCCAGCAGCCTCTATTCAGGCTGATGAGGGCAGCACCTGCACACCCACATCTAGCCCAGCCACAGCAGAGGGAGCCAGCACTGCCACAGCCTCCCTCTGGAGTGGCCAGCATCAGCCCCATGGCCTCCGCCACCACCACCGAGAAGGAGCAGAGCAGCAGGAGCTGCCTCTGCCTCCGCCACCACCACCGCTTCCTCCACTAGGAGCAGAGGAGCAGGAGCTGCCTCTGCCTCCACCACCGCCAGGAGCAGAGTTCTCTGCCTCTGCCTCCGCCACCACCACCGCCAGGAGCAGAGGAGCAGGAGCTGCCTCTGCCTTCGCCACCACCAGGAGCAGAGGAGCTGGAGCTGCCTCTGCTTCCGCCACCGCCGGAGCAGAGGAGCAGGAGCTGCCTCTGCTGCCCGTCAAACACTGGAGTGTTGGCTGGAGCCCCAGAACCTGCCGGCCACGGATGGGGGGACGAGGTCTGAGACCACTTTCCCAGCAGCAGTTTTGGTTGCAGGAGTTCTTGTTGCCTCCCCCACGGAGGGAGCTGCCGGCTACTAAGAAGGGGAGGTCGGGGACCACCTGCCCCGCAGCTTTTTCGCTGCAGGGCGGGACCAGCATGCTGTCAGCCGTAACTACCGGCAGGGTGCTGACAGCATGGCCAGCCATGGGCCCACTGAAGCCTCCCCTTCCCAGCCCGAGACTTTGTCCTGGACTGCTGGGTTTTAAGGGGAGGTGGCCGTTGAGGCCATGTTCTTGCACAAGGGGGTATATTGGCAATGCGCCCGCCCCTGTGTGCATTTTTTAGTGTTATGTGTTGTATGTTGCGTGTGTTAATGTTGGTGTATAGATTGGTACATTAGGATATAAACAGGTCTGTGTTTCACGGTGTTTAAATTGTATATTTGTATTTAGGCACGGGATTGCACATCACGCTCGTGCATTTAAAATATAATATGTGAACACGGGGTTTCACGGCTTCACGTGCTGGGATTCAAGTGAATAATTAAGTAGTAATTGAATCCCAGCACAACAGTATATATAGATGCACATTTTCACTCAGTCGGGGTTAGGTGTTCAGTGAGTGGAGAACGGGATTGGAGACGGAGGTAAAAATAATAAGAATAATAATAATAATAATAATAATAATAGTTAAAGTGTTTTCACTCACCGTGTTTGTTCGTCTGTCTGTTGTGCACTGTCTAGTCCGTTTTGTTTGTCTATTTATTTTGGCGCAAGTGCCGTGTCCAGTGTTTTTGTGTTTCAAACCTTTATTTTCTGTTCTGTTGATTAAATCCTGGCGATCACGTTTAGCTTCACCAAACCACCTCTCTGTCTGTTTATTTCCTGCTTCTGGTCTGACACCACCCACTCCGGCCGTCTTTGTGACAGTGAGACATAGTTGTAAGTGACTCTGTAGCTGATGCATAGTTCACACACCCTAGTCTCTTGGATAAAGGCGTCTGCTAAATAAACAAATAATAAAAAGTGAAAAACGGTAACTCCAAAACCATCAAAATTCTTCAAGGTATCAAATCCGCCGAATTTAATGCCAGCCAAAATGTCCCGTTATGCAGCATGCCCCCCTGCCCCAACATTTTTCAGTGACATTTAGTGATGTAATTTCCTCCCAGCCCGAATTCAGACTTTAGAATTCAGGCCAGCCCGAGGAGTGAAATCGGACCAGAGAATTTGTGCTCGAGTCATTTAAAAACATGGAAACAGAGGTGTGGGGGGGCAACTTGAGCACGTACCCGGTTATGTGGTTCACGGAAATGTGGTATTATAGTCCACAGAGTCTAAAATGTGTGGGGAGAACCGTCACAGCAGTATGTGTGCTGTAAAGGATAGACTGAGTGGCTGCCCACAGCACTGGAATAAATAAAAAAACAGGGTTTTAAGGATCTATGACATCCAGTCCATAGAAACTATAGGCAATGTGTAGGGTAAACCCATCCCATCATTGGACAGATTGAGTGGCTGCCCTTATCACTGGTCCCAAAACAAGGGTTTTGGAGATACATGACCTTCAGTCTATAAAACCTAGTCACCCACACAGCAGTGTTTTATATGTCAGAGACAGATGCACCCTGGAATAATGCCCAAGAGGTTGCAAGGCTTCTTGTGGAATGTCTAGTGACCTTCTCTGGTGGGTGCCAGTGGGCTAGATCATTGCCAATCTGGACAGTATCAGCAATCCACTTGACAGCCACTGTTTGGACAGGGCTTGTCTGTGGAAGTTAGACCCACTGCAGATGAAGAGCTGCTCTTTTTGATGCCAACCCCGAGTTCAGTCAACACAGTACGCTAATACCCTGCTGGGCAAAGTGTGTGAAGCTTCCTCTTCCTGTCAGACTGGAAAGGTGGCGGATGAAAAGCCTCCAGCTCCACTGACTGATTTACATGAAATGCAGAGAGGCTTTAAGGGAGGAAAGCAGGGTTAGTGAGGAGCGTGACCTTAGTCCTGGTGTCTGTGAAAAATAGGCAGGCTTTAGCAATGGAAAATGCTTGGATAGGTGATTGCTAGGGGCTTGAATGGTGGTTTTCGTTAAGCACCACATTCAACCGTCAGCAATGGACGAGGTCATTCCTAGGAGGACGCAACCTCCGAGCTCCCTTCAAAAATTGTGAGAAAATTAGCTCCTGTGGAGACAGAGTCTAATTTAATATGACAAGCTGAAATAGCTGCCAGGTAGACATTAAGAGTATAGGGGGATTTCCCCTGGTTAAAATGGTTCTGCAAAAATTGCTGTATGGCTGCCATGGGGGAAAGTAATGGGGTCCAGTCCACGAGACAGAGGTCTGGAAAACAGCCTAGAAACAGAAACAGAAACAGCCTAGAAACAGAAACAGCGTAGAAACAGCCTGGCATTGTCTGCTTGTCCCTTCTGCTCGTGGCATTACATCCCCTCGGGGGCAGGGACTCCATGCGTGATGCAGAGGGGGGTCTTACGAGCAGCTTTGACAGACCTGCTCATGATAATCGGGCTACACAGAGGTATATCCCAATCGGTAATGGATAACATTTCTATTTCAGAGAACCAGGGTTATGATATATAACCTAACGTGCAGTACCATCCTAATAAGGACTAAAAAAAGAACTTGTATCAGAACTTGTATCTAAAAAAGCAAGTATGCATGAATATGGAAACAATTTATTATTACTTTTTTAATAAGCATATAAATTCATTATATTCAGTGCAGCAGAGTTATCAAAGAGGAAGTGAGAATTTGAACACAGTTATTGATTTACAAGACAGCAGCATTACCGCTTCCCAAACAGGACTGGTGGGCTAGATTTCTCGTTTACATAGATAACTACTTCATAGGTAGTCTATTGTGTCCAGATAATGATTTATAATACAGTTAGTTTTCCAGTTTATACAGCCTAGTACTTGTACCGCAGTTCAAAGGTCAAGTTCAAAGCTGGGTCAGTTGACTCTGCACCTGACAATGGATTCTGACATCACCTGCCCGAAAAACAATGTTCTATCTATTGCACCATTGGAACTGAAAGACAATGAAGAACACATATTGAAGGAGAGAAGGACAAGGTCCTTCAGTTTAGCAGCACACTTTTTTATGCTGTTTACATCAAATCAGATTTGAACTCCCTGCTTGTGGAATCGATTGCTATTTAAAAACATTTTTGCTATTTTTTATTTCAGATTTCAAGGACCAAGAAAAATATATCGTCCAACTGAGAAATGTGTCGTTATTTTATGGTCAGTTGGAGACGAAACACCACAACTTGACCAGTCAATACAGCATACTCAATGAAACCCATTCAGAACTGCAGAGCAACTACAGCAGACTCAATGAATCTCAGTCAGAACTGCAGAGCAACTACAGCAGACTCAATGAATCTCAGTCAGAACTGAGGAGCAACTACAGTAGACTCAATGAAACCCATTCAGAACTGCAGAGCAACTACAGCAGACTCAATACATCACTATCTAAATGCAAACAAGACAACAAGACGCTGTCCCTGAAATCCTCAATCTTGGATAAATATTGTCCTCTCCTTTTTAATGGTGAGTTATTTTTATGTTCTTTACATTTTTATTGAAACTTGGTTAAGACTTTCTTCAGCAGAAGTGATTGAGGGATTCATAATATGGGATATATGGAGTCTGTCTGTCCATCCAACAGTATATCAGTCTGTATGTCCCATTAGATTTTTGCATTTCTCTAGAGCAGTGATCACAAATCCAAATGTGACCACAAAATTTTACTTTTGTAAACTTTAATATATAGTATAACTAGATTTCCTTTTAGTTTCAGTATCTAGTGTTTTAAACAGTATATTCCAGCTATTGGTTTAATTGTGTAAAACAATCACAGTCACATCCCTCTAGCTGTAGCTCTGCTTCCCTCTGCAGCAACACCTCCCTCTAGCTGTAGCTCTGCTTCCCTCTACAGCAACACCTCCCTCTAGCTGTAGCTCTGTTTCCTTACACCAACACCTCCCTCTAGCTGTAGCTCTGCTTCCCTCTACAGCAACACCTCCCTCTAGCTGTAGCTCTGCTTCCCTCTACAGCAACACCTCCCTCTAGCTGTAGCTCTGCTTCCCTCTACAGCAACACCTCCCTCTAGCTGTAGCTCTGCTTCTCTCTGCAGCAACACCTCCCTCTAGCTGTAGCTCTGCTTCCCTCTGCAGCAGCACCTCCCTCTAGCTGTAGCTCTGCTTCCCTCTGCAGCAACACCTCCCTCTAGCTGTAGCTCTGCTTCCCTCTGTAGCAACACCTCCCTCTAGCTGTAGCTCTGCTTCCCTCTATAGCAACACCTCCCTCTAGCTGTAGCTCTGCTTCCCTCTACAGCGCAGGAAGCAGCAGTTTATTTGTAGTGTTGCATTTGAATTAATTGCATTACCTGATTTAACATTAAAAAAGAGGGGGGTGGGGAAATAATGTTAATAAAGCTACTAAGAGGTAAGGAAATGTAATATATTGATTAAGCCCAGTGTTGCTGTATTTCATAATTATTACACAATGAAACCTAACTAACATAGCACATTCTAATCTCTAGTACCTGTCTGTGTACAGTACTTGGGGTAGCACTGTGCCTTATTTAACAATTTTGAAACTAGCGTACCCTGACCCAGGTGTTTCCTGTGTCTATCAACCTCACTAAACAGAAATTGAGAAAAAAAGAATACATGGCTATGCTGTTTTGTGCAGTGAGCTGTAACAGAGCTTGAAGAGATCTTTCATAATCCACTACTGCAGGAGATCAGCATGACTGCCTACAGAGTGCCCTGCACTGCCACCTAGTGGCTAAACCTGCAATTACAGCGCAAGGCATTGTCATTAGAGGTCTGCTTGGGCCTAAATTTAAAACCCAATCCAAACCCGACCCAGGCCGAGACCTTTGAAATATTTGCATACCCGACCCGACCATCTCCACAAATATATTCCAAACATACGCTATTGAAACTAAGTACCTTCAGTGTAGAGTATTCCGATTTCCAGTTAAAATGTAAATAAAGAAACTATCGCTCTCAATTAATCATATCTCATTTACTTCCTTTCCTAATAATCCAACACTGAATGATTTAAAAGAACACCACAGGCTGCTTCAAAACACCTGACCCGACCCGAGCCTGAACTAGAATATACAAACTACACCTGACCCGACCCGAGCCCGAACTAGAATATACAAACTACACCTGATCCAACCCGAGCCCGAACTAGAATATACAAACTACACCTGACCCGACCTGAGCCCGAACTAGAATATACAAACTACACCTGACCCGACCTGAGCCCGAACTAGAATATACAAACTACACCCAACCCGAGCCCGAACTAGAATATACAAACTACACCTGACCCGACCCGAACTCGAACTAGAATATACAAACTACACCCAACCCAAGCCCGAACTAGAATATACAAACTACACCTGACCCGACCTGAGCCCGAACTAGAATATACAAACTACACTTGACCCGACCCGAGCCCGAACTAGAATATACAAACTACACCCGACCCGACCCCGAACTAGAATATACAAACTACACCCGACCCGACCCCATCCCGAACTAGAATATACAAACTACACCCGACCCGACCCGAGCCCGATCTAGAATATACAAACTACACCTGACCCGACCCGACCTCGAACTAGAATATACAAACTACACCCAACCCGAGCCCGAACTAGAATATACAAACCCCGACACCTGACCTAGACCTGAGCCCCGAACTAGAATATACAAACTACACCTGACCCGACCCGAGCCCGAACTAGAATATACAAACTACACCCGACCCGACCTCGAACTAGAATATACAAACTACACCCGACCCCGAACTAGAATATACAAACTACACCCGACCCGACCCCAAACTAGAATATACAAACTACACCCGACCTGACCCCGAACTAGAATATACAACCTGCACCCGACCCGACCCAAGCCCGAACTAGAATATATAAACTACAGTCGACCCGACCAGAGCATGAACTAGAATATACAAACTACACCCGACCCGACCCCGAACTAGAATATACAACCTGCACCCGACCCGACCCAAGCCCGAACTAGAATATATAAACTACAGTCGACCCGACCAGAGCATGAACTAGAATATACAAACTACATCCGACCCGACCCGAGCCCAAACTAGAATATACAAACTACACCCGACCCGACCTCGAACTAGAATATACAAACTACACCTGACCCGACCCCGAACTAGAATATACAAACTACACCCGACCCGACCCGAGCCCGAACTAGAATATACAAACTACAGTCAACCCGACCCGAGCATGAACTAGAATATACAAACTACATCCGACCCGACCCGAGCCCGAACTAGAATATACAAACTACGCTCGGGTCGGGTAGCAAGCTCTAATTGTCATATCAGAGGAATGCTAACTTACACTTTAAAACATATTCTCTTACCTCCAATCAGCTGTATGAATATTATAACTATCCCCCTTAAAGTGTTACCTTATAGCTCTGTTAACATTATCACTAGCTTCTCTTCTACTGTGAAGATTTTTATTAAAAACATTGATTCAGGATATGCAGATATTTATAAATCAACTCTGTAGATGGAAAATTGCTGCTGCTTCCTGGTACCCAATCACTTCCTGTTGAAATTCTCCAGTGGAGTAGCTGCAACCAGCCCACGTGAGCTGCAGCACAGGGACCAGGATGCAGCAGTTTATCCGCAGTGCTGTATTTATTTTTTTGTAATTAAGTTTTTATTGAAAATTTATATACAAAGTGAACAGAAAGACATTGGAAAAATTTCCCTCACCCCACCCCACCCCACCCCACCCCACCTCACCCCCTCCTGCCCCCTCCCACCCCCTCGTTACATGGGTTGACGACAAATAAATGAGCAGTGCATACTGATTACAACAATAGTAACTTCTTAATTGCAGTTGCCGAGTCTCTCCACATCAGCAGAGTGGAAGCTTTAGCTCCGTTGACTCTGGCTGAGGACATCTCCAAAAAAATAATGTCTAAAAACACCTGTAGCCAGTGCCGCAAGGAGAGTTGATGAGGAGGGAGCCAGCGCTGCACAATCATTTTTTTTGCAGCAGTCATACTTGCCAGCCACAGTCTATGTTCATTCTCAGAAAGAGGAAATTTAGAAACATCACCCAGGAGAAGAAAGGCAGGGTCCAGTGGGAAGCACCTCCCCATAATGGCAGAAATGGAATCGACTACCTGCCCCCAAAAAAGCTGAACATCTGGGCAATCCCATAGTATATGCATCAGAGTGCCTGGTACTCCTAGGTTGCACAAAGTACAACAAGGATGATGGGCTAGCCCCATAAAATGCCTTTTACGAGGGGTCAAATAAGTTCTGTGGCATATTTTAAAGTGAATAAATTGGTGATTTGGATTCTTAGACGCTCCAAAGACACTACCCCACACCGCATCCCAGTCTATAGTCCCTCCCCATTGCGCTATATCCTTCTCCCATAGTTTTGAACAAGAGAGGGGCAGGGGTGTCTTGGTGAGATGCTTATATATATGGGAGACTAAGCCCTTAGGTGCTGCCCCCAGGACCCAATCCACTACTGGGTGACGGATTAAGTTGGAGCCCCAGGGAACCCCATATGTTTTAAAGCAGATCTCAGTCTAAAATAAAAAAAAACAAAGAGGTGCTAGGGATACTATAGCGAGAAACTAGGTCCTGGAACTCTAGGATAGACTCCTGACCGGCTACATCGTTCAACACGTTTATACCCCTCCGGGCCCAGGAGTCCAAGGAAAGGGGTTTACCACCAGATAAAATATTAACATTGTTCCAAATGGGCGAGTGTCTGTGCCACTTAATATTAAGACCGCACAGTGTAAGCGATTATGGGGCCATGGTGCAGGGAACACCTTTTGTAAGTAAGGCCAGAGAACAGTATATCTTGTATTCTAATTGGGGATAATATTTCCTGTTCTATTTCCTTCCAAGATGCCTGCATAGTTGGGTTCATCCAGTGGTTTAGTGTACGTAGTAAGAAAGACCAGTGATAAAATTTAAAATTTGGGCAGGCCCAACCGTCTTGTGCTTTATTGCGTTATAATAAAGACCATTTAATCCGAGAGTGTTTACCATTCCAGACGAATTTTCTCAACAAGGAATCGAGTTTTGACCAGTAGCCCACTGGTGGAGACAATGGGAGCATTGAACTAATAAAATTAATACGGGGGAGAATATTCATTTTAATCGAGGCAATACGGGCAGGAACTGAAGCTGGTAGAAGCATCCATCTGTTCAAATCCCCCTCAATTTTTTTTAGCACTTTTGTGTAATTATTTTTAGCAATTGTTGATATGGAGGGATGTATCTCAATGCCCAAATAAGTTACTTGATGTGAGACTGGAATGATGGGGGGGATATTAACTCTGCCTGCCTCCGCGTTGAGTAGCATTAACACTGATTTTGACCAGTTAATTTTGTAACCAGCTATTAAGCCGAAATCTTCAAAAATCTGAAGTATATTTGGAAGAGAGCTCTAAATCAGACACATATAAAAGTGTGTCATCGGGCGATATAGTGAAATTGAGTGGCAGGACGATCCAATTTTCACCGGTGAAACTAAGGAGCTTTGGCGGATAAATTGGGCTAAGGGCTCTAGTGACAAGTCAAAAGTAGAGGGGAGAGAGGGGCACCTTTGTCTGGATCCACGAAGATACTAAATAAGTCTGAAAGGCTTCCACCCGTGGAAACTCTCGCGGAAGGGTTAGAGTACAGAACTTGTATCATTCTAATAAGATTTGGACCGAAAGCAAATTTCTTTAAAACGCACCATAAATACTGCCATTCCAAACTGTCAAAAGCTTTTCAGCATCGAGAAAAAAAGCCCACTCGGTGAATTCAGTTTTTCAGCTTCAGCAATAACATGTAATAAGCGACGGATATTGTCGGATGCTAATCGACCCTTAATAAAGCCGGTTTGGTCAGGATTAATCAAACCATTGATAACTTTCTCCAAACGGCGAGCAATAACCCGAGCGTACATTTTCATGTCAGCATTGATTAAGGAAATAGGCCTGTAACTTGCGCATTCCTGGGGATTCTTGCTGGGTTTAGGGAGCAATGTGATTAGGGCAGTATTACAGTCTCTGTGAAAATGACCCTTTGCGATTGCAGAATTTATGGTGGATAACCAGATTGGGCCCAGAGTATCCCACAAAGCTAGATACAGCTCAGCCGGCAAACCATCAATCCCAGGGGAGCTGCCTTTTTTAGTGGTTTTTACAGCTTGATGTAATTCATCTATTGAGATTGGAGAGTCTAGCTGCTCTGCCTCCTCTGAAGAGATGTTAGGAATATTCAAATCCTCTAGGAAGGCTTGGCAGTGGTCAGGGGAGAGCTGTTTGTCAGAGGAGTATAATTTTGCAAAAAAGGATTTAAATGTTTTGTTAATATCTTTTGGGTTTGAAGTAGGGCCCTTCACCGGGCAGTTAATCGATTGAATATTGCATCTGCCTTCTTGACGCTAAGAGTTAGGGGCAAGGAGGCGGCAACCGACTTCCCTCAGAGTAATACTTATGTTTGGTGATATGCATAAGAAACTCGACTCACTGCCTTAATAGATTATTAAGTTCTGCCTTTTCTGCCTTTAATTTAAGTTCAGTATCCCTGGTGTAATTAGATTTCAGGGCCTTTTCCAGTTTACTACAACTTAGCTCTAATTGGGAAATTAACTGTAATTTAGATTTTTTTTTTATGAGAGGAAAACCAAATAGCATTGTTGCGTACAAAACCTTTGATAGCTGCCCAGACCAGTGCTGGGTCAGAAACCGAATCTTTGTTAAAGTTAATAAATTCAATCAGTTTGGGTTTAAGTTGTGAGAGAAATTTGTCATTTTGGAGAAGTGTAATATTAAATCTCCACCTGGCCGGTTTACTTTGGATCGATGCTTTAAAGTGGTTAAAATTGCATTATGATCTGAAAGACTACGGGGGAGAAACTCTACGTTCCCAGTTAAAGGGTTTAGTTCAGGGGAAGAAAGAATATAATCGATCCTTGAAAACGTTTTATGATAAGAAGAGAAGTATGTATAATCCCTTGCCGTTGGATTTTGTGTGCGTCATAGGTCGATTAAATTTAAATCTTTAGAAAAATGCCTGAGTGCCTTAGAGGCCGATGCTTGTGCATTAGAGATAGAGATATTGGATTTGTCTAATTTGGAATCGAAAAAGGTGTTCATATCAGACCCCACAATCAGTGAATACTCTGTCAGTGGTAATAGTTCTTTGGTAAGCCATGGGAAGAATAAAGGGTCAAAAATGGTGGGTGCATAAATGCTGACAAACGCCACTTTCTTACCCTGAATGGAGGCACAGCAGAACGCTAATCTGCCACTGTGATCAGAGCTGACTCTCTCAAATGTTAGATTTATGCTTCGTTTCATTAGTATTAATACACCTTTTGTTTGAGAGCCATCACCAGAAGCAACTATTAGTTTATATCTACTATTCTGGAGTTGAGGTGCATCCTTTGGCTTTAAATGTGTCTCCTGTAGAAGAGCTATGTCAACATTTTTCCTTCGTAAGAGATCCAGGACCCGGGTGCGTTTGAATGGCGAGTTTAACCCTCTAACATTGAGTGATAAAACTGTAATATTAGCCATTATCAAAGTGTTCCAAGCACCATGAGAGGATCTGAAACATTCGAGACTGGGCACAGCATGTGTTTAAGTTTTCTAAGTATGAAAGATCACAAGAACATTTATGGTAAAGAAACAGATAAAGTGGAAACCCATGTAACCCCCTGTGGCAAAGTGGTTAGTAAGGGGAACAGGTGTAGCGGTGATGCGGTGCAGGAGTGACAGGCAGACAACGATAATCCAGTGGAAAACTTTCTTTTATTTTAATTCCTGGTCTATTGACCATAAATAATAAGCCCCGGCAATACACAACGATGTGTAGAGCGCGGGGATGAAAACACAGGTTTACAGTCCTGGAAAAAGAAAACAAAACACGTTCACCCGTCTCGGGTGCGTGCAGTCGTGCTGGTGGTGAGTGAATATACTTTTTATTTCCGTGACAGTTCGTGCAGTGGTGATCCGGCTTGTGCTGGCCCAAGGCGACAGCTCCGGATGTGCTTTAGCTGTCTGGTGGTTTCAAAAACACAGACAGTTATTGTACAGTGAGAAACAAACACAAACACACACACACGCAACTCTCTATAGAGTGATACAGTTTTATTTACTACCGTCCTTCTCGGTCCTTGGCTTAACCCAAACGAAGGAAAAGAACAGCGTTACCCTGGCCCCTATATGTAATCCCATGATATCTAGGTAAGCGTTGCAGCTGCCTTATTACTAGCTGCCCCTCGTTTACCTGTCAAATCAATACGGTCTTACAACAGAGTCTCGCTTCCTTCCAGGCTGACCCACTTCCCGGTCCCGGAAACGAACTGTCAGGCCAGCCCTTCCAGATACTTCTCCTCCCGTTCTTTAGCGCCCTCACAGGTCGGGAGGAAGATTTATCACCAGAACTCATTGTATTTCTGTCACACACCCCCATCCCCATCTTCCCCCCTGTAGCAAACATCTGTGACGAACACGATGCGATGTCAAGCATCAAACATCAAGTGTGGAGTAGTGGTTAGGGCTCTGGACTCCTGACCGGAGGGTTGTGGGTTCAATCCCGGGGGGGGGCACTGCTGTTGTACCCTTGAGCAAGGTACTTTACCTAGATTGCTCCAGTAAAAACCAGCTGTATAAATGGGTAATTGTATGTAAAAATAATGTGATGTAATAATTGTAAGTCGCCCTGGATAAGGGCGTCTGCTAAGAAATGTAATAATAATAATAAAATGTAATAATAATCAAACACCTGTACCCCCTTCAAACTGATATTGCAAACTGCATTAACCATCCTTTTGAATTGAGATTAGTACATTAGAAGGGGCAGCAAAACTAGAAGCTAATTATTACTGCTGATAGAAATTAAATCTGTCTCCTCAACATTGCAACAGTTTCTGCTGTACCGGAGTACAATGTACAATAGTAGTGGATTCAAGAGAGAAAAATAAATGTGCGTCTTACACAAGATCAGACAGAGAGCTGTACATTAGCGATACAATAATAATAGTAATAAACAGGGTTTTGAACCATATCTTTTGGTTCCAGTATAAAGCAATAAAACATTTGTAAATAGGAAAACAATTGTGCTATTTTTAAGAAGGGTATAGAACTATAGAGTGGTACTCATGTCTACTTACTATTTCCGAACAGCACGTGTATAAACGATAATAATAATACTGGGGGGAGAGAAAAAAAAAAAAAAAAGAAATTAAAACCCAGGAGAGAACGTCTAAAGCCGTCTCCCTTGTGTTCAGAACAAAAATAGAGGTGCTGAAAACAGGTATTGCAGATATTTACAATAAAAAAAGAAACAAAAATAAATAGATAAATAAATAAAAACACAGGAGAAAACCTCAAAGCCGTCTCCCTTGTGCTCAGAACAAAAATAGAGGTGCTGAAATATTGCAGATATTAAAAAAAAAAAAAAAAAAAAAAGCGTAAACCTGAAATACAGTGCTATACAGTACCGCTCCACTTTGCAGTTCAGAATAGAACAATTCTTATCCTATTCATCCCTCCTTATGAGCCGTGCATAGGGACCTCCTCAGTAATATCCGGTTGAAATTGCAAAGACTTTCGAGCAATTACAGCCATCGGGCCGAGGATCCAAGCCAGCCAAAAATCCTCCACTTCTCCTGGTGAATCAAAGGATAGCTTATCGCCTCTGTGGGTGACCTTCAAGACTGCTGGGTAGATTAAAAAGGAATCCACGCCCTTCTGCCGAAGTTTGGCTCTAACCCCCGTAAAGGATTTCCTGCTCTGGGCTGTTGCCGGGCTGTACAGTCAGCGTAGAAGCCCAAACGGCGGCCTCCTGCAAGGGACAGTTGCGCTTTGCGAGCACCCTGTAGAATAGCCTGGCGATCAGCATAACGAAGAACTCTGAACAACAGCGTACGTGGCTTGTCTGAGTTGCTTGAGTGGTTTGAGTAAACACGGTGAGCTCTTTCGATCTCAATAAGCCCAGGAGCAGCCAAAGCGAGGTCCGGGATCCAGCAAGGCAGCATCTTCTGCAGATAACGAATGGGGTCGTCACCCTCAATGCCCGATGGTAAATTTACCAACCTAATATTGTTTCGCCGTGATCTGTCTTCCAAATCGTTAATTTTCATTTGGAATTTGTCAATCTGGGAGAGACAATGGTTGGTGTCCTTTTTTATTTGACGAAGATTGCCTTGCAAAATCTCAACTTTAGCAGATACCCTCTCCATGTTTTTAGCATGAGTGGTGATATCTTCTTTAAGTGATCGAAGCATGGCTCCGTTTTCAGCCATGTAATTCTTTACCGGGCCCAGCGCAGTCCCCAAGGCCTCGGACAACATGTCAGCTACCATGCAGCGCATCGAATCTCTTTGAGCGGTGATTGCTTGCGATATCACCGAGGCCACATCGTCAGGCAAAGCAGAGGACTTAAAATGTTTGCCCTCAGGATTTTTTTGCGGAGAAGCAGTGTTTTTCTTGTTCGCTGCCATCATTAAACAGGATTTAATAAGAAAAAAGACGTCTTTAGGCAAAATAAATTTAAATATAAAACGTAGATAGGGGATAACAGTCAGGAGCTTAATGAAGTGCGACCATCTCGCGGCGCGCGTCACCGGAAGTCCTCCGCAGTGCTGTACTTAAAGACTGGTACAGTCCCAGCTTATCCAGATTAAAAATACCAGGGAGTTTGTCTACACTGTCCCTTGAGACCTTTCCTCTCTCCAGTGCAGTGCTACTCAACTCTGACACTCGACGTCCATTCCAGTCCAGGTCTCTATTCCAAGCAGGTCCTCAGTTAGTGAACTGCCTCTTTGCAGGTTCAATCTCAGCAGATTGAACCTGCTTGGAGTAAAAACCAGGACTGGACTGGATCTCGAGAGCCAGAATGGAGTGCCACTGCTCTAGTGTAGCACAGGAATGTGTGAAACAGGCATTTGCATTTAGAGCACCGTGTGATTGGAGAGGTCTGCCAGAAAGCATAACTAATGAGCTCAGCAAAACAGACTTGAGATCATTAGAAACCTGTGCTGGTAATGTGTGTTGTAATTCTACATGATGAAACTGCAATAAGAAGGATTTGACACTTTAAAATGCAATTAGAAGTGCATTTGCAATGTGTAACATGAAGCTGTAACTGGATTATGTGTGGGGCTGCCAGCCCCCCTGAACCCCTACCCCCTGGGACCCCCTTGAGAATAAGATGCATCTCACAGGTTACATCCTGGAGAGCTAAAGGGATGAATACATTAATGCATGCATGTTCTTTCTCATTCTACAGACAGCAACTGTAATCTGTGTCCAGAGAAGTGGATGCAGTTCAATGGAAAGTGCTACTACTTCTCAACTGATAATATGAACTGGAACTCCAGCCGTGATAACTGCACATCAATGGGGGGGCACCTGGTGATTATAGAGAGCAAGGCAGAGCAGGTACAGAATAGCAATCAACTTCACAAAGATCCTAATGGAGCTGCACAGTCTGACATCACAGTGTGTATGAACAATTCAAGAACTGATAATTCAGAGTTTATCTGGGTTGATTAGTTCTCTTATTAATAATATTTAATTGACGTGTTACAAAGATCGAGGATTTACTATGAACACACATACACACGCTAGAAACAAGGAATGTATAATCAATAGTAGTATTTTGTTAAGTACACAAATATTAAACAGAAATCAGAAAAGTCAGAAAGTAAATCTCTTTGTCTCTAAGAACAAAACACAAGTCAAAAGCTTTCACTGCATTCATGCGACTAGCAGGGCAATTGAAATATGACACCGCCTATCTCCTCACACACAGGGCAGAAACCTCATCAGCCCAAGCAAGCTGTGACGTAGCTAGTAACTTGCTCACACACATAAACGCCCACATACACACACATAATGGTATATAGATTAAAGATATGGCAAGTTCACTTTTAAAGACATTCTTCATACAACAATATGAGGTAGATTACTTATAGTTACTTCATCAAGTTTCACTAAAAGTTATTTCACATGCAAAGTGTGTAAATTAAATTAATCACAGCTCAATTTTATGTGAATGTGTTACAATTAATTAATTTAGTTCCGTGAAAGGAAAATGCAACTGGAATTATACTCAACGGTTCCTTGAAGCTTAGACTTTTGGTCCGCTGGTTTGGTAACTCAAATCTGTTGAAGTGTCCAGTACAAAAACTCTCCTCTCAGCAACGAAGTCTTCAATCCCACATTGGATCAAACTCGGCAACAAATCTTTCAATTCTCGATAGAATCAACAAACAGCTGCAGCAAAGTCTTCAGTCCTCGGTATAGGATCCACAACAGCGCCCGTCCGCTGTCCTCTTCGCTGAATCATTTAGCTGCGCAGGTAGCAGGGCACAGTTTCTTTTGGATACTGTGGTTGTAAGTGTACAGCAGACCCAGACTGGTTTGTCTGATAACAGATTTGTCTTTTGTCTGCTTCCTTTTGTCCAACGGCTTGTTGTTGCAGTTGGGACTTGTTGACTTCTATATTTTATGTCTTCCTTGCACCAAACCGCTTGTGTTTGCAGTTTTATGGTCTCTTCACTGTCCTTTCAGCCTCCCCCAGTCCAGGTTCCCCCCTCCTAGCCCTGGTCATCTTCAGTTCAGTATTCCTGCCAGGAGCAAAGGGGCCCTTTTCTTAAGGCACAGCAGTTTCATTAATTAGTCCAGTTATATAATTAATACACATTTAGGTATTAATATCATATTCAGGGAATATGTCCCACAAGTGTCACAGGCATTGTTGCCAAATGGTTCAGCACAAATTACTGAAATTAATCTACCGTATTCATTTTTATATATGTGTAGCGCCACCTTATGGATATACCCGACCACGCCACCCCTTTTTAATATATAGGAGAGGGGGACTCCCAAAAGTACAGTTTAATACGAATAATCCCCACACACACAAGAACCGTTCAAATAAATGAAAGTAGAGAGGTTGGTACAGTTTAAAATCAAGATTTATTATAAAATGGGAAAAGCCCCAAATTTCATAGAGCACAGATAAAAAAAAAAAAAAAAAAACAATGTTATAATAGTTAATAAATCAACAAATCAATAATACTTAGTCATAAGACGGGCAGCAGTGTGGAGTAGTGGTTAGGGCTCTGGACTCTTGACCGGAGGGTCGTGGGTTCAATCCCCGGTGGAGGACACTGCTGCTGTACCCTTGAGCAAGGTACTTTACCTAAAATTGCTCTAGTAAAAACCCAGCTGTATAAATGGGTAATTGTATGTAAAAATAATGTGATATCTTGTAACAATTGTAAGTCGCCCTGGATAAGGGCGTCTGCTAAGAAATAGATAATAATATTTTTCATAAAAGTACAAACAAATAATATGCAATTATAAAGGTTCCAGCAGATAGTATGTAATTGTGGAGATCGGTGAAGGCAGCCCACCACCAAAAGACAGGAGAGCGATAGAGCCACCTAGTGAACAATCACAACAGATAAAAACAAAATCAGTGAAACAAACGCAAATGAAAAACAAAAAATAAACTGAAAACTACAAAATCATCAAAAGTGCAAAATTAAATCAAGAACACACAGTGCTCAACCAAATACCAAACAAATCAAAAATAAAACACCCTGCAGTGACTATCACTATCCTGAATCAAGAATAACACAACACACACACAGTGCTCAACCAAACAAATCAAAACTAAAACACCCTGCAGTGACTCTATCACTATCCTGAATCAAGAATAACACAACACACACACAGTGCTCAACCAAATACCAAACAAATCAAAACTAAAACACCCTGCAGTGACTCTATCACTATCCTGAATCAAGAATAACACACACACACAGTGCTCAACCAAACACCAAACAAATCAAAAATAAAACACCCTGCAGTGACTCTATCACTATCCTGAATCAAGAATAACACAACACACACACAGTGCTCAACCAAACAAATCAAAACTAAAACACCCTGCAGTGACTCTATCACTATCCTGAATCAAGAATAACACAACACACACACAGTGCTCAACCAAATACCAAACAAATCAAAACTAAAACACCCTGCAGTGACTCTATCACTATCCTGAATCAAGAATAACACAACACACACACAGTGCTCAACCAAACACCAAACAAATCAAAAATAAAACAACCTGCAGTGACTCTATCGCTATCCCAGCAACAGGAAGTGCACCGCCTCCACAAAAATCCACAGACTATAAAGTATGCTATACGCAAATGGTGAATCAGCTGTGTGCAATATTATTATCTCAAATAACTATCAATTGGTTTGCAAGCGTTGCTAAAATTATATTTAAAAAAAATAACCTGTATTAACACTATCTAAGAAAAACAGTGGGGAGCATTCTTTATCCTATGAAAAAAAGAACAAAAGTTAGCATCTCCCCAAAGGCACGCTACTACCATTGTAAATAGAAATGTTTATAAAATCACAATACCTCAGGTGGGCTGTAACCTACACAGTACATAAACCCACCCTACACGAACCTTTAAACAATCAATCACATTACCTCAGGCAAGTCTGGATTCAAACATCTTTATCAAATACCGGAACTAAAATTAAAGACGTGATTAAAAATAATTCAAAATAACAATGAATCACACTGGGTAAAACAGATCATGTAACTGGCCTACCTCCACTCGTCAAACAAACATCAGACAGACAGACAGACAGACAGACAGACAGACAGACAGACACACAGACACACACACAGACACACAGACACACACACACACAGACAGACAGACAGACAGACAGACACACACACACACACACACACACACACACACACACACACACACACACACACACACACACACACACACACACACACACACACACACACACACACACACACACACACACACACACACACACACTGGAAAGTGTGTGCTCCTCTGAAATGACAAACGCTATGGCACTTTTAAAGGTAAGCTAATCATTTCGTAATCTCCCAATCCACAGCACCTGTTGATGGTGCTGATCAGCTACGCTAATTAAGCATCTAAATCAGGGTATTTTAGCAAATCAAGCCCTAATGTTCACTGAATATAATAAAATCAGCAGCACCCGCTACATATGGATAGGTGGAAGATCAACAAATTCCTTTGCTACTGTATGTATGTATATATAGAGGGAAAGAGATTTCAAAAACAGCAAACAGTTCTCTATCCAAGGAGAATCAGGATCTAACAGGGTACTCATCAATCACTAGAAATACTCCATGAAGAATATATACAGACAGGGTTAACACTGCTGGAGAGTCAAAGGTGTGTTTTGTGTTTAGGATTTCTTATCGAGCCAGACCGGCAGTAAGGAATACTGGATTGGACTGAATGATCAGGCTATAGAAGGACAGTGGCTCTGGGTGGACAACACAAATCCTAAAGAAACGTGAGTCATTCTCTTTCTGAAATCATTCAGGAAGGTCTACTGTAAAACAGGGAATGACATACCTTGCAGATAGTATAGCCTAAAGTTTACATAAACTGTATATAAACTAATTGCAGTCAGTATGCTATCTCTGAGGCTTAAAGTAGTGAAAATGTCTTGCTCACAAACATGTCATGTTTTACAGTATTTTAATGATCTATTATGTATTAATCCTGCTGGGGCTTTCCCCTCAAAGCGATTTATAGGCTTGTTTAGAGGTATGACACAGGCCCGGTTTTTGGGATGGAACCGCATAACAGTCTCACGTTTTGATTGGTCACATGAACATGAATATGTCGTCACACGAGTGGAAAAGCGTGCAGGCATTTTTAACATTGTAATCAGAGAGAGAGAGAGAGAGAGAGAGAGAGAGAGAGAGAGATCTGCTTTCCACCACCGTACCATTAAAATATACCATTAAAAATCAAACTATGGGCGATTACTTTATATGAATTATCATGTTATGCACGAATGTAAGAATTGGCTTTCTGTAATGGCGTACTTGTTAGCATATATCTAAATCGTTTACGCGATATATTTTAATATCAAATATATGTCTTCCACACTATTACAGTTTTGTTGGAGGATGTATTAGTTTAGATCTAATGTAATCACAGTTGTACATATAGACTGCCCATGTTTTCATTCACGTCCCAAATTCTGGGCCGCTTTGCTTTTCAGATAACGTCCCAAATTCTGGGCCGCTTTGGTTTTTAGATAACGTCCCAAATTCTGGGCCGATTTGGTTTGCAGATAACGTCCCAAATTCTGGGCCGCTTTGGTTTTTAGATATTCAAATTCTGGCCTGCTTTCTGATAACATCCCAATTTCTGGGCTGCTCTGGTTTTTAGATAACGTCCCAAATTCTGCATTTTCGATTCAGGCCAGTTTTTGAGATATTCTGCTTAGCTGACAGCCGAGTTTCTAAGTCATGCATGCACAGTTTACCATAAACTGGACCGTTAATTCATTTAAGAGTAACCCTTAGTACATGAATCAAAGTTAATGTATTTTTTACTCTCCCCAGAAAACATTTAGGAACGTGGTATACCAAAAAAAAAAAAAAAAAAGGACATCTCATTTGCTTATGTAATGTCCATAAATATATAGTGAGGCTTTGGGGTTTATCAGAACTTCTGGGTTTAAGAGACCAGTGCCCTTCAACAACTTCAAATAAATCCTATTGTATTGTATTAGTCAGCATTTCCCTTATCTATTCCTGATAGTTTATTCTGTAGGTCAGGGGTTTTCAACCTTTTTTTGAAACTGTACCCCTTCTATCTGGAGGTTTCAGCTTGAGTACCCCTTTACAATTTTCGCTCAACTGAACGGTACCTCAGTTACAATAAAATGGAGAATAATCTGTTTGTAATTGATTGTGTTCCTCAAATACACAATAACAAGTGATATTTATAGGGTATACAGTTATACAGCGATATAGTGGTTTCGGACATCTAAGAACAGTTACTGCAAGCATCTGGATTCATATCCAGAGGTACTCTGTAGCCTCCTAGGACATTCACAGCTTGTTTGACACCCTCTTGTAGTTGCCCGTTTCTGCATATAAAGCAAAATGCTGTTTGTCAATCTCTCTTTTTTCTCATAAATCAGTCTTTGCAGGAATCATTCCAAAAACACTTGAATCAGTTAGGGACTACCAGTCTGACACTACAGGCCTTTAAATTGCAGTACCAATTTGCAAGTTGCTAAGTGGTTGTGTTCCTCAAATTTGCACTGCAAAGTGATATTTTAAAGAATAGGGTATATAGTGCTTTTTTTTGCCTCTGCTCGCTTTTGGTGCAAAACTGTGATCCGATACACTCAAGCTGATACTGTGATCACAAAACACTTGGAATGGACTTAAATTGGTGCTTATGTTGCATAAATACGCTACAAAATGTGCACATTTCAGGCCTTATATATAATGGACATTTTTTGTATGTATTTTGCTATAGGAACTCGCGGTCGGGAGGGCGGTCCTCCTGTCATACCCCATGAATCCACAAATCCTGGGCCAACAAACTCGCTAGTACTCTCTTTATATGCACAACAGTCTTAGCTAAAGAAAATGGGTTCCTACGACCCACGACCGCCATTGGCCGAGCCTTACCCCGTTTTAGGGGGTGGTTTGGGGTGCTCCCCTGAGTCTATATCACTTTGAATGGTGGTTCTATGTGCTCGGGTTCGAGAGATATGCCTGAAATGTGTTTTTCAACCCTGCCATAGACATGAATGAGGCTGAACACCCTGAACACCTTGAAAATATTTTTTGCAAAGAATTGCTACGAAACTGGGCATGTTACATTCAGGCTGGTCTAGAACCCTTCGAACGGTGGTTGTAGGTGCTCTGGTTCGAGAGATATGACTGAAAATGTGTTTTTTAACACTGCCATAGACATGAATGGGGCTGAATACCCGAAAATATATTTTGCAAAGAATTGCTACGGTGGGTGTATGCATGCAGGGGTTGCATGGTGGTGTCTGCGTGCAGGGATTGCATGGTGGTGTGTGCATGTAGGGGTTGTATATTGGTGTGTGCATGTAGGGGTTGCATGGTGATGTGTGCATGTAGGGGTTGTATATTGGTGTGTGCATGTAGGGGTTGCATGGTGATGTGTGCATGTAGGGGTTACATGGTGGTGTGCGCATGCAGGGGTTGCATGGTGGTGTGTGCATGTAGGGGTTGTATATTGGTGTGTGCATGTAGGGGTTGCATGGTGATGTGTGCATGTAGGGGTTACATGGTGGTGTGCGCATGCAGGGGTTGCATGGTGGTGTGTGCATGAGGGGTTGTATATTGGTGTGTGCATGGGGGGTTGCATGGTGATGTGGTGTAGGGGTGCATGGTGCTGTGCGATGCAGGGGTTGCATGGTGGTGTGTGCGTGCAGGGGTTGCATGGTGGTGTGTGCATGTAGGGGTTGCATGGTGGTGTGTGCATGTAGGGGTTACATGGTGGTGTGTGCGTGCTGGGGTCACATGGTGGGTGTATACATGTAGGGGTTGCATGGTGGTGTGTGTGTGCAGGGGTCTTATGGTGGTGTGTGCGTGCCAGGGTTGCATGGTGGTACACGGTGTGGAGGGGAATTGAGTTCAGGTTTTGCGCCAAAGAGGGCGGGGGAAAGACTGGGAAGGGTAGGGTAAAAGAAAAATTACTACAATCATTTATTTTCACTTTCGACTCCCAGTCTCCTTTCCCTCACTTTATGATTTTATTTTGTGATTATTTAATTATTGTCAAAATAAACGGCCTTCATATCTACTCACAGTTGCAGTCTTATTTCTGTTCAAAAAGAACCTGAAACACTACAACATATTGATGGACGTTACATAAGAAAATGAGATGTCCTTTTTCGAATACCATGTTCCTTCCCAAAAAAGTGTTTTAATATTAGCCTTTAATAAAGGAAAACGACTGCTTTAATTAATTGTCATGTATCTATTTCAGTGCAATGTAGTTTCTTCATGTAATAAGAAATACATTTTTTTAACATTTACATTTTATTTCTGTTTTTTCATTTAAAAAAAAGATTTCTGGGGAGAGTAAAACATACATTAACTTTGATTCATGTACTAAGGGTTACTCTCAAATGTTTTATGATAAACTGTGCATGGATGACTTAGAAACTCGGCTGTCAGCT